>JAGDQP010064997.1:0-11484 GCA_022664845.1 Lepisma saccharinum | reverse complement strand
TGCAAGTTAAAATATTCAATGTATTTGAACCAAAAATTTAATATGCTGAAATTTCGTTATCTGAACTCTGAACGTAGGTGAAACAGACTTGGGTTTCTGGGAGAGAAAGAGGAATTTCAAGACATTAAACATACATACCTGAATAGATGTTGTTACCTTTTTCACAACAAACCTTGTATAGGTAAATGCTGAAACTAACACAGAAAAATTGACAATCGCCGCGACCGGGACTCGAACCCGGATCTCCCAGTTGCCGGCTAGGTATGCTACCAGTTACACCACCACGGCACGGCCAATTATCTGTGTATATGGAATGTTCCTCTAGCCTAGACAGTCTCCCAACACTTCATTGCTAATTTCGAGACCCAGGCATTCCACTCATGCGGAGATTCTTGGTTGAGGAATATTTCTGTCATCAGGCAGTATGAAAAAATAGATGTTATTACCTTTTTCACATTTACCAACACATTTAATTTCATCATTTACCAACACAAGGTTTATTGTGAAAAAGGTAATAACATCTATTCTTTCATACTGCCTGATAGCAGAAAGATTCCTCAACCAAAAATCTCCGCATGAGTGGAGTGCCTGGGTCTCGAAACCAGCAATGAAGCGTTGGGAGACTGTCTAGGCTAGAGCAACATTCCATATACACATAGAATTGGCCGTGCCGTGGTGTGTAACTGGTAGATCCGCGTTCGAGTCCCGGTCGTGGCGACTGTCAATTTTTCTGTGTTAATTTGATATATACCTGAATTTAGATAACCGAACCCCGATGCCTATCAAATTAAGCAGACATTCTTACGGTGCACATCTCTTGACAGAAAAACCACACCAATTTCCTATAAAAAAAACACTAAATTATTTGCATACACTCTGAAAATGGGGTATCAACCACGCTGTAATTATATTTTTATTTATTTCAGAAAAACTAAGAAAAACCACTGAACACCACATTTACCACAATAAATCACCTCACACACTTAAGAACACCACTTCACACAAACAAATTGCCATAAAGATGCTTCGTCTCGTCCACTCCCGGTCAAGGCCAATGTGGAGGGTGTAAGACCCCGAACTGCAGCATTCGATTCACAGATTCTTTTATAAAAGATATGGAGAAACAGCTCCCAAAAGTTGTTGTCATTTACTACTGCTCTATATATTAATAAAATTTCAGGGCATTGGCTGCATTATCATATTGCTTTTATATAACTTTCGGAGGCAGCGTAAATTTAGAACAGCCTTTCCTACTCGACGACCATGTGTTAACTACTGACTGGTCTCAACCAATCAGAGAAGAGAATCAAATCAGACAACCCGGAGCGAAAAGAAGTGTGGCTTGCCACCAAAATCACAACGAAAAATAAAACAACCACCAGATCTTTACGTTTGTTTTTGAAGATTTTCAACGAAAGAAAAATTGTTGAAGAAAATAATGAAATAAAATATTGTAATGGGATATGGATAAATAGGTCAGTGTGTTAAGCACAAAAGTAAACAAACAATAAAAGTTACATAAAGCTGACTAAGTATCCATAAGAAGCAGACGACAACAACCTCCAAGCGGCAAGAGTTGGAAGTACTGAAAATACGCCCACAAATAGGGATATAAAAAGGCCAGTCAGTCACCTTTGAAGTTATCACTTCTTCGCTCCGAAAAGTGGTCACCTCTACCTGGCTTGAATCGAAGCCAGGACTCTCACCTTACCCCCCAACTTAGGTTGGTATACCTTTACCTGCTAACTCGGACTGGCGTTAGTATCCTTTCTAGGAATAATCTCCTTTCCTAAACCTAAGTTAAATATCATTGCAAGAGGTGATCCACTAGATTATTCACTGCAGAGCCCATGTTCGGGACGCTCGTATTGTTAACTGTATAATACAGTGTATAATATATAGTATATTGGAACTTTATAATAAACTGGTGTCGGTAAAAACGTATATAAGCATTTGCTCTATTTATTCACTTAATAACCATTCTATTAAACGATCTACGGTCATAAGGACTCTACCATAAATATTATATCGTATATTGTAAAGACAGTGCTACCACGTCGTATACGATCATGTTGCTACGTTACATAGTAATTACGCCAGATTAATAGCAACCATTACGCAGAAGAACATTACGATATGCAAAGAAATATTCAGTAATAAAATGAAGAAGCAATAAATATAAAAATCCAAGCAAACAACAATGAAAGGGATGTTCTGTATGGCTAATCTTCATTGTCATCTGGACAAATAAAACTCTTTGAAGAAAGCTGAAGACGAAAAATATCGGCAACAAAGCGCGAACAATAAAGAAAAAGAAGATGCAAAAAAGGGGAGAGGGTAAGTTATTTTGCGACCAAGTGGAAATGGGTCGCTACAACGTCCTAATGGATTAAAGTCCACACAATTTACAAGTGCTCTTAAATTAATTTTAATTAAGCTTTCGTGTTGTGGATCTGTACCCAGAACTTTCTGTTTTCGTAGAACAGGCAGAAAAAGACTTTTGCGGTGATAACAGGTATTTTCCTTTATTTCTCGAAGTAACCGATATGAACTACTATATTATTTGGAAATCCCCCTACAAACTATCTTATAAGATGAGTACTGCAATCATACTTGTAATTAATCTATTTGCATTTAAAACAATAACAGCTCAAATTAGTGCTCACTATTTAGACATTTGGAAAAGTTACTTGATATATCCCGTAATGTTTAAAATAAATATCAGTATTTACCGTTATCGGCAGACAATCGTCGAGAAACACCGCGTAGTTTCTTTTGCCTTATTGGAAGGTCTCGGTTTTCAGTTTCGCTGTGATTTGTGCACACATGCAGAAATGTAACAGGTCTTTCTTACCTTAACAACAAGTCTAATGCTGGTCAAGTATTTGCTACCGCCATGTTGATCGCTTATATCACAGTAATAACCTTCTTTTCATGTTTTACAGTTAATTTTTCCTTCATTTTTATTCCTATTTTACTACAACGCATGAAGTACTCATTCTGGTTTTAAAAAAAATCTCGTAAAAAGACTCTCTTCCACTTCAGTCATCCTGAATTATGATAACGAAAACAAATTGCTGAAGTGGAGTATAGAAATTACACTATTTATATTTGTAACGTAAACATACTTATCCTTACGTAAAATATAATTTATTTCTAAATTAGACCTTTTGCACTCTACTAAAATAATAATAGAATAATCTAGAAACCTGTAGGCATTTTACATTGTTACCTTTCGAAAACTAAATGAAGTGCTACACAATGATATTATAAATAAGATGAAAGTAACATTTATACAAATAACGTTCTAATACATGTTGGGAACTGGAAGCGTAATGTGTATGACTAGTTTTAATATGGGTTGGGTTTACATACTGAAAGTGTAACTGCTCTCGAGCACATGCATTCATAGGACCTGTTGCTAAACCTTACATGAGAATACAGTTTTAAGTAAATATTTATTGTTTTTGAATTTAATACACAAGAGTTACACTTTCCTGAGCATCTACTGGTAATGTAGAAAAGACCATTCTATAAACAATGCGAGTATATATAAAAGATAAATACATTCGGAAACTACAAAAATTAATTACCCCGTTTTATATTAGAAAATCTAAAAAAAAATACTTTAGGGATCAGAGGAGATTCGAACTAAGGACTCTTTACACCAGAAGTCCCAAGTCTAACCACTACGCCACGAGGACGTTCCTATATAAAGGCTTGATAAGCATTCATTGATTCACCGTTTACTTGACAGTCTTCACTTCGAAAATTAAATGAGATTTTATAAGTTTTTTCGCTCCATTTTGGGGAATATAATAGTTTCTGTCACATGATTATATAGCGCATGCATTATATCTGAATCTTTGTTTGCGTAATGTTCATTTGAGTCAACGTTTCTCTATTTTCAGTTTCAGGTAGCGCTAAAGATATGGACTGTTTCGGCGAGCGAAAACAATTTCCCTTTTTGTCCTCTAAATTTCCCTGCGAATTTCCCTATGTTGTCAAATTTCTGATTTTTTGACTTAGAAATTTTTCGACTATTTCTCAATTTTAAATATTTTCTTTCTAGTTTCGTTATTTATTAATATTTCTGTGACAAAATTTCAGGAAATATTCATTTTTACATACTTTACAAGTATAACAATTAAGCGAACGTCAAAAACTAAGGAGAAAAATATTATTTGTCAAAAACTGTCAAATAAAGACATGCGAAAAATTTTTTGAGCATGAGTGTACATACTATCACCCCGACACTAGTGGACACCGCGGTTTTGTTTAATTTCACTCACGTAAACATTCGAATGCTTGCGAAGCTGAAACTGTGAGCGCTGTGCCACTGTTCAGTCGTCATATAGTGGCTTGTTTGCAACACACCGTTGTGGGAGTTAACTTCCCACCAATTGTCAAGATACAAAGCTGTTCTCAAGGTTAAGTAAAGAACAACTCCGGCACTCGTCATAACGTTCTAACTAATTCCTGACTTGGCCTTTGTATTACGCTGTTGACGTATATGTCGTTTGTGCTATTATTCAATATTTTTCGCGTAAAAAGTCCTTGTTTGTATACCTTAAGGATATGCATACCTCAGGTTGGGAACCACTGATATAAATAACATAAAATTGCATTTAAATTACTGTTCAGGATGCCTAATTTCGAAGATACGTTGTTAAATAGACATGTAATTTATCTTTGCAGAGAATTAATAGAAGAAAGTGGAGTTGTAGCTGAAAATCTGCAGAATGTAGGATTATTGGAATTCGAATTCGTTGGCGATCCTGTTTTACTTGAAGTCCATGTATTTACCACAAACATTTTTAAAGGAGAGCCTAGAGAAACAGAGGGTAAATAAAATTATAAATATAATTCGTAGCAAGAATAACCAAAGCATTGTATTTAAACAAAGTGATGGGGATGAAATTAGAGGGCTTGCATGCGTTTTCATATTTGAATGATTTTTTGGTTTATTGCTTCCAACCATGGATTATGTTAAGAATTATATTTTTGAGATCTTTTAACGGAGTGGTTTTTGTTCTTTTAACGTTCAAAAATTTTCTTATTATTCATCAATGGTTAGTGCTAGAAAGCTCAGAGAGGGATCATTTTAAAGCTCTTGTAACAAGCTTTCGTTTGATAGGTCACTTTGTAGAATTGCACAAAATTTTGTTTCCCAAAATTTTCAGATTTGATACAGGATGTTGCAAAATAACGCCGACAAACCCACCTCACGAGATTCTTGACATGAAAATAATAATAATAATAATAATAAAAAAAACTATATACACCATCGAGAATTCACAAATTTTTCATTTCGACCGCTATAAGCGTGGGAAAATGAACTGAAGAGCTTGATATCCCCAATACCATTAACAATAGAACTGATAGCGGTAACATAGTACCCTCAAAGACTTCAAACCTGCTTCATCCAGAATTGCGCAACGGATTCCACAAAGGAAATAAGGAATTTCCAAACATTCTTTGGAGTAAATAATGGGTCAAAATAAAAGATTTTTTTTTCGTATGAGTCCAGATGATAGATGTAATCACCGCCATCTAACCAGGCATTGACAACTGATAAAATGCACCAAACATTCATTTAAATGTATGCAATTCTTATTCCTTTTGCTTTGCAATCGCGAATCATTTTTTTAAAAAAATCGTCCTGCAAAGGGATCCTCTTTGAGATTCGAACTGACACAAACGAATTATTGTTACCTGTTGGAAAGTGATCCCATTCATGATGATTTCGACCCTGTGTAAGACAAAGTATACTCAGGGCCGGTTTCTCCAACGTCGATTAAATATAGCTTAACCATCCGATAACTAACCGTGCGTTAAATTTTGAACCGTCCGTTAAAATTTTTCCATTTCACCAACGCTAACGTTACAAATTTAACAAACCGTTTACAATCGGACCGTTAAGTGAAGAAACCACTTGATTTCTAAATTTCTCATAAGCTAAACGAATTCTGATTGGTAGACTGAAAAGTTGTTTACACCTGACAAATGAACCTCGCAATCCGCAAGCAATAGGTCGCAGGCACTTATTCGTGTGTTTTTGTGTTTTTATACATGTGTGTGTGTGTGTGTATGTATTCAAATGATCTCCAAATAAATGCCAATAAAATAATATTAAAATTCGTAAACAAGGCAATAATATTATCCTCTCCCGACTTACGGAAGCAAGTTTAGTATATATATCTTTTCGACACACTAGAGGAATAGAAACAGATGAGTTGAAAAATGTTTCTTATGTATGAATGTGTTAATACAGATTGTTTCTACTTTCGTTTACATAGCTAATTGCAGTGCTCAAAAGGTTGCAGCCCTTCATTCTTATAAATACAGACAGGATTAGCCAGTTTTCATCCATTTCATGGATGTAATACTTTATGTTAGCTACTTCTGTTTTGTGGCGTTAAATGTAGTTCCAATGTTCTTATTTTCATAATTTCGGAAGTTAATGAAATAAAGTCAAGCAACGCGGTGCCTCATGGATCAAGTTCAGTTTAGGTCACCCAGCTACTGAGCAATACGTACGCTTTATACCACTCATTCCCTTGCAAATGATTTACTTAGACACTTCTGTAAATACCTAGCGGTAGACAGCAATCCAAATTCAGTTTCGAGAAGCTATACTTAATAATAATTTACATAAATACGTAATCGATTTACTTTACACACAGATATGGTACCACATGGGGAATATCAGTGGCGTCATTTCATGTGATGAACATCACGTATTTGCTACATAATTAATGGAAAGATATCGAAGGGCGCTAGAAAGCGTAGATATGTTAGGTAAAGCCAGGGTAATTATTTTATCATTATAGTTGAAGCACATCACATTTAACAGGTCATCCTTGTGTTCAGCTCCAACGCGGAAGTATCTAATTAATTGCACGTTCTTGTTGCAATTTCAGTCTCATACTTTCATGGCCCTAAATCTTTCTCCTGTGAATTTTACATTTTTTGGCTTACCTAAATTGAACTTAACCCGGGGCTGGGACACATTAATGAAGGGTGTATGCGTGTTCTTGCACTCACATCATCCTTGTTCCATATTGTTCATTGCACGGATCCGAAATAATGTCAATATCAATTGCAAGTACATTCAGCGCCGCATATCAGAAGTAGCTAAAAGTAAGAAATACTTAATATGAACAGGAATGACTTATGGGCAATAGTTAAAGGAGATATACTCGACGGAAAAGCACTCTTTGTACGTAGTATGAAGAAGTCTTATCGTTATGCTAACTTTTCCTGTTTGCATGTGAACATTTATAATACATGATCGGTAATATTACAATACTTTCTTTTTTACTCCACATCATTTGCCCTCCCAAAATATCTTAAATCGACGTTTCTGGCGTGTACTACCACTCTCCGAAACAGTTTTGTAAACTATATACAGACATGTATTAGAGAAAAGTATTCTCCTGAAATTATTTAAAAGGAATTATGTTAATCGTTAAGACGACGTGTACAAAGGAGTAGTAAAGCGACTTCGTGCGGTTTTTTTTTCAAGATCTTTCTTTTGTACGATATATATTAAAAACGATGATCAAGTGCGTAATTTATACCTTAGGCCTAAATACGTAGCGCACACGTCTACTTTTCCTGTAAAACCATTCTTTACACCCCGTCTTCTTAAGCGTACCCATATAGGCCCCTAACATACTCGAACATTATATTTACATTGCTCGCAAAGCAGGTAACATTGTTTTTAGATGTTTTTGATCTTTAATACTATTGAAATGCATTGTGCCAAGTTGTATATTTCATCAAGCAATTCTGTGTTTATGCTTTCCATTTCTTGTTTCCTGTTTTCAAACTTTCGAGATACACAATCACTATCGGACCGTTAAATATTTAATCGACGAAAATCTGATGATTAAAGTTAACGACAGATTTAACAAACCGTTAGCGTTAACTGATGTTGATGAAACGGTCATTTCTCCTAATCAGACGTTAAATGTGCTTAACGGGTTGTTAAACCTCTAACCAGCGTTGGTGAAACCGGCCGTCAAAGTAAAGAAATAAATTGTAAATTTTGCTAAGAACAAGATATTTATATGGTGTTTCCCCACTTAGCAATTTTGACCTTACTCAAATCTGAATCAGGCTTGTTTTCGTAAGTGTGTCAATTTGTTGCAAGCTTAGCAAATCAAGCCAAGGTTTTTAACAAGGTTGAATCAGTCTGTCTAGTTTACAAGAATTACAGTTGTAATAGCCTTAACAGGACAAGAAAGAAAAACAATATACTTCTTTTTTTTAAAAAAAAAAAAACATTGACCTGGGTGGAATCGATCGGAGGCCTCACGGCACACTGATCCGATACAATAGTCACCAGGCTACGGAATCACACGATCTCACTGGCTTTCGAAGCGATAGATCATCAGATCGTAAAAGACGCCTGTAGTAAAAGGGTGGGAATTGGCGAAGATTAGTCTACGGCGAACCTACAGTGACAGCGAGAATGCAACGAAACAAAATTGAAATAATTCAAGTATGCAACAAGCTTCCTCGCATAACTATTTGTTCCTACAAGCTTGATTTAGTTTAGTTATAACAACCAAGCCACTTTCGTTGTTCCTACAAGCTTCGTTCATGCTTGTTTATTACGTTCAACACAATATCAAGTTTGCCAAGCTAAATCGAGTAACTGACAACCTTGTTTCAAGTTGCGATGCTATCTGAGTTATTTCTGGTTCTATCCGGTTCCTGATAAGTATCTGGATCTTTGAATCGGGACCTGGATTTGTATGTTCTAAACCGAAAGTGAAGACCCGAAGCTAGTTGCTGGAACCGAGTACCCGGGTCCGGTTCTTGGAATCGTCGAATCGGATGTTCGGATGTGAATCTTAGAACCGGGTACTTAGATCCGAAGCTTGGAACCAGATACAATATTCAATTCCGAGCGTCCTATTCGACGATTCTTTGTACTACATCCGGGTCCTCAGTTTAAATTTCCAAGATACGAATCCGGGTCCGAATTAAATGATTCGATAACCCATTCCCAATGCTATCAGGAACCGGATCCATTTGCTTATCCCTGTTATATACTAGTTCGTAATAAAATATTCCTAATGCAGACGAATGGTTTTTCCTCAGTCACACCAGGCAAATATCGGGATGGTACCCTGAACTTAGGCTCTGGCCGACTTCTTCTTACATCCTCCCCCCACTAACCTATATCAGCCTGAGCCATAGAGTAGGCTTGTTCAAATCCGGACTTCGAACTCCTTTTTTCGGACTTCAAAAAAATCCGAATCCGCGGACCATTTTGTCGGACCGTCCAAAATCGGACTCGGACTGTGAATCCGGACTCGGACTTCTTTATTCGGACTCTGACTTTTTATTCGGACTCGGACCTGCGATCGAGCTTACTCATTTAAACCCTAAATGCCATTATTTAACTAACTTAATGACAATTATTATTAAATATACGTATATATCACTAGCTGATTTGCCCGCTCGTTGAAGCGGGGTGAATAAAATGTGTTGGCAACAGTCATTGGGATTGTCACCAATGCTCACTTCCCCATGGCGGCCTGCGCCCCTAACTTCGAAAGTTTTTGGGGAATGAACTCCCTTTATCGTAACCAGACTCGACAGGGGGCTTAGCCCCAACGGTACAAATTTTCCTCCAAACCCTCTCCGCGGGGCTGCACCCTATAGAGAAGGTCTTCTGATTTGCACGCTCGTTGGTGCGGTGTGAATAAAGTTAGCAACAGTAATCGGGACTCTAGCGAATGCTCTCTTCCTCGTGGCGGGCTGCGTCCCGAACTTGGGCATTTTTTAGGGCTGCACCCTTTATCGTAACCAGACTCTCCGGGATGATGCACCCCCATGATGCAGATTTGCCCCCATAACTCCCCCGGGCCCGCTCCTCATTGGAAAGTTTTGCCCCATTTATTGTAACCTACTTGTGATGGTACACCTTCATACCAAATTTCGTATCTCTAGCTCAAACGGTGTGGAAAATGATTTTTGAGCGCTCATTTTGAATCCAAGATGGCTACTGGTATGATAACTTCCCACACGGATCTAATATCTGATCATGTGCTAAAAATAGTTCCAATCGGTCAAACCGTTCTGGCGTGATGCTCACGCAAACATAGTCACTTTCAATTTTATATACGTATAGAGATTGTTAAATTATGCATAGGCATATTACAAATTATGTAAATAAAATCTTATAAATAAATTGTTTTTATGCTTCAAAAAACTGACAAAGCAGTGTTGATTTAGTAAGTTATTCCGTACTATTGGAAAATAAGAGTAATCTATTGATTTTAAGAGATCTCTGTGTGAAGGCTGGGGGATAGAAGAGCATTTATTTTATTTCTTTATTATACCTCCCCCCCCCCAAAAAAAAATAATAAAAACAGTGGCGTCATTGCACTTATGATACATCGCTTGATGCATCACACCTATTTCCAAGCGTAGTTTTTACTTCATACTCTGCATATACGTAATCAGTGATTCTGCCAAACTCCCCCCTGTGGGGATGTCACCCCGCAAAATCTCGAGAACACCCCGAACTTTATAAAAATTTACAGTAAAAAATCGACAGAAAACGTGCAAATCTCCACGTATACACTCTCAATTTTGACTTTACACTCCAGAAACTGAAAATTGTGTCGGAATCCCTGTACGTAATTCACAGGCATCTCTACACGGTTAACATATTGTAGCTAAAAACAAGTAACACTTGTATCTGATATAAAAATAAGGATATTTTAAGTGTCAACTTTTTGTAAAGCGTTATTTACAGCAGAAGAAAAGCACTAATGTATCTTTGCTTTATTTCAGCAATCATTAAAAAGATCGTCAATATAAATATTCTCAATTTCTTTCCGCTCCACAGTCAAATCATCAATGAGGCGAGTCGATCATCGGAAATTGATGACCAAAAGTAATTTTTAAGTCTTTTTAGAACAGAAAAAAATATTCGTTAGAGGCAGTGGTGATCGGCAGTGACAAAAATTTCCAATTACAAGATAAGAATAAATAGCCGATTAAAGCAGCTTTCTATACTGTGGACATATCATATTGAGCTCAGTGTCTTCAGGTGGACACCACTAAACAATCCGGATTCAAGTCCGGCTAGAGGCAGAAATGTTGCATCCACTGATGCTGAGGCAGGATAGAAAAAGTAAGAGATTAAGTAAATGAAGTCTCATCCAAATAAGAAAAGCAGCTTCGTCTTCTGGGTAACGAAAACTCCCCAAGAACTCAACCAACTAACTCACGACATTCCGCGTGATGTCACAGGCAAAATAAGCATTATGGCGGAAAACTCTTATAATGATGTAACCCCACAAGTTAAATAAAAATTGGATCTACACATCGAAACATGCAAAAATAATCTACATTGAACACACAAAACCTGGGAAAACATAGCAAAGACAAAAGCAATAGACTTCCTCTGAATAATAATAATAATAATAATAATAATAATAATAATAATAATAATAA
>JAGDQP010064995.1:0-10656 GCA_022664845.1 Lepisma saccharinum | reverse complement strand
AGAACCTGTTAGTAGCACAACACGTCATGTGAATCAGGTACGAAAACTCAACGTGACCCAAGAAAAGTTACAATTTTCGTCAGCCCTTTTCGTGTATCAATTACAACGTAGAAAACTGAACTAGAAGGTCCCGAAACATGTCAAACCATCTCCATTAGAGTATATTCAAGTCTCTTGTTTTATTTATTTTCTGAGATTTATGTTATACTCTTTATTGGTTTGATTCGTGTTCTATATTTTCACTTTACATTCAGCTATAGCTTATACATACCAATTGTCCGCTCCTATTCATCACTAAAACATACACATCTTTAAATTCTTCCATACACACTGCTTTGGCTTCAACCAGTCTTGTCTAATTACTTCTTTTCACTTATAATAGTCTAGGGCTTTGATTATAGTTATCATTTCGAGAATAAGTTGTTTGAACAGAACAAAATCAGGAGAAAATCATAATTAGGTTAATTTGCGTGAGAGGGATTGCAGCCTTCTCAGTGGTAATTCAAATTTAAAATATCATAAATACAATTCTATTGTTCTGGTTTTTAGATATGGAAATCTCTTTCTCACTTTGTCCTTTTAAAAGTACTTCATTACTAAACATCTGTGACAAATGCATATTATCTTCTCTCAATCTTCAACTCTTTGCTTACTTTACGTTTCAATTACATTCGGACGGGAGAAATACTTAAATATTTCAATTACAACATTCTTCTAATATTGATAAATGTTGTAGAATCCTTTATTTCAATCATATTTCTACGATTTTTAAACTTTCGTTCTTATCTTTCTTTAGTAAATAATGATTGTTGTGTTCTGTTGTGCCTATGGGACTCTTGATCTTATGGCTATTACTTTTTAATTTCAAACAGACAAAATTCATTTTAAAATGACCTCTCCAACGCAATTATCTATTTAATTTCAGTGGCTTCAGGCAATAGGAATAAAACAACTGCATTGCGACCTGGCGTGCCTATTCAGACTGGTACGTATCGAATGATTGTTAACGAAGTTTGCACCAGTTAAACTTAGTTATGTATCTGAACATAATTTCACTTATTACCATAATGTCCCTTAATATTACATTATTTTTACATTGCTGGGAATGTCATAATTGGGAACACTTTTTTTTTCCAAATAAATTAGTTTGTTACGAGTTGTATCACAATTCTGGTTTAATCTGGTCTCGTAATTTAAAACACATGTGGAAAACGTGAACATACATACCAATCAATTCAAAGGAAAATTTACTGATTCTGAGTATATTGTACCATTTTCGGTTCCTGTTCCACTTTTTCATTAATCAGTTTATTGAAATGATATAACCGAAATGAGTATTTTAACGAGTTGTTATATCAAAAATGGAAAGTGTTTCTACCCACGTTTATTCAGAGCTTTTGTCGCTCCTATCTATAAAATATACCCAGTAATTTTAGCTCTTTCAATTCTGTTTCACTATATTTGACAAGAGGCTAGTGCCATCGGTTTCTCTCCATCCTGTTAATTATTTCAATTTGTGCCGAGGTCTCTTGAGGGGAGTAATTCAGCACCCACTTTAATACAACACTACGTCACGTCTTTCATTCACACTAGATCGTTAAGGAGTTAATTACAATTGAATTTGCACGTCAAGGCTTGTGTTAGAACCAGAAGAATCAGGTAAAGATTGTGAGAAGGAAGGACAGCAGGAGAAACTGAGAAATAGTTGAAGAGTGTGCTGCGTTCAGAAAACAATAATTCTATTAGTATCAGAATAAGTTAAATTTGCTGTAAGTAAGAGGACACTGAATACCCGAACGTAAACAAAGAGGTGTGATGGTAGAAAAAAGTAGGAAAAAGATAGGGATCATATAACATACATGGCGAGTCACCTATTGAATACGGTTCATTCTCGCATGGAATTGATTAAGTTCTTCATCTTATGTTTCTTTGACTGCATAATATTTTTTTCGTTGCACTGGATTTCAAGTATTAACTTGATTATGTTGTCAGCTTTTAGATGTTACACGAGAAAACAGGTCTAGTCTTATACCAGATATTAGCGAATTTACCGAAAGTTTTCACTCCGGTCTTGTAGATGTAATCAAACTAAGATCGACTTTCAAGTTATGTATAATACTTTGGCTGACCCAGGGTTTACCTTTTTACTAGTATCAATTCCTCAGCTCTAAATGGACAAGCAATGCCTCCTATCTTGCTAAGAGGTACGTTCCTTACCAATCATGAATAAAACGAGCGAAGTGATAACGGTTTTTTTAAACTTTTGATATTATTCAGCTTTAGGAAATTATGATTGACGTGTTATTTTATTCCCGCTCTAATAGTTATCTACTGTTTTCTCCAATGTCAAACAACAAATATTCTTTTCACAATATCATATTGAACACAATTATCTATTTAATTTCAGTGACTTCAGGCAATAGAAATAAAACAACTGGAGTGGGACCTGGCGTGCCTGTTCAAACTGGTACGTATGGAATGTTTTTACAAGGTTTTGCACCAGTTAAACTTAAATACCTATCGGAACATAATTTTACTTATTACCATAGTGTCCCTTTTAATAACATGGATTATTGCTATGCTTGGGTTCATTATTGGGAACAATCCTTTCACCGACTTTATTAGTTTCTTAGAAATTGTATAAGAATTCTGCTTAGTCTGGTTACGTAACTTTATAATACAAGTAGAAAATGTATTCCAATCAATCCAAAGGAAAATGTATTATGACTATCTTGTCTCCTCTCCCTTCCTCTCCCACTTGCTCAATATACAATAATTTGAAATGAAATGACCAAAATGACTATTTTCTCCAGTTGTTATATCGAAAACCGAAAGTGTTTCTAGCAACATTTATTCAGAGCATTTGTCGCTCTTATCTATAAAATATAGCCAGTAACTTTTTCTCTTGAAATTCTGTTTTACTATATAAATTTTACGAGAGGTTATCACGCTCGGTTTCTCTGCCACCTGTTCATATTTTCAATCCGTGTCGAGGTCTCTTAAAGGGAATAATGCAAAGCTCACTTTAAAGCAACGACATCTGGTCACGTGTTTCAGTGCGCACTACAGCATTTACGACGGCACCTTGGAGTGGCAAAAGTAAAATCCGTTACACTCAGGTTGGAACCAATGCGCAACGAGAGGCACTCCCTTCGAAATGCACCGTCTCTCTCATACGGTCCGGGTTACCTTCCAGATTTCCTAACTAATCGCTAACACCTCCAGGTACAACTATATGCATACTTACTCTCCACCCAGGGTTTAGTCTCTCCCTTAATAGTTCACACCTTGACCGTCGCTGTTTACTTGTGGTCTTCGAACAAATGTTGCTTTGCATATTTCAAGTGTCACTTTCTGATTCATTAGCAATACAATTCACATTGAATTTACTCGTCGTTACCCCCCCCCTTCCCCCGTCAGTGTTCAATATTTTTTGTATATAATTCTCTCTTATGCCACTCAGTTCAAATACTCTCTCTTCTAAAGGGCAATACTGGAGACCTTCAAGGGCTATACACAAAGGATACCCACAGTTACGCGACCAAGCTACCCTTAAGTGTTTCAAGACAAAGATACACAGCCGTGATCTCAAAACTATCTGAACATGAAATTCTGTCAAGTTGCATGCTTTTCCCCAACAAAGTACAAAACACATTTAAAACCATATGATATCATATCTAACAAATTAATATTTAACAAATTGGTATGCAAATTAACAAAATTTACTTCAAATTGAATTATTCAAAAACAATAAACTCAGTGCATTAAAATGAACTATTACATCAGAAGTGTCTTTTTACCCACGAGAGTATTTGAAAATATTAAGGCTTCAGTCAGTCATTGCCAATTCTCTTTCTATTGTTGTAACCGACCAGGTTCTAGATTCCAGATTCAATTGCAACGTTAAGCTCGTTGAATTGAGAGGAATCCTGAGAAAACTTTAATTAGGATCACTGACTTAAGCGGGAGTGCTAATCCAAATTTGGGGGACCACAAACTGAAGACTTCTTGTCTGTTTTTCTTTTTATTTCCTATATAATGAGAGTTTTATCTTCTTTGATCTATGCAAAATTACTTCATCACTAAACTTTTTTAACATTAATTTTATCCATTAATATCTTCCAAGATTCTCATCAGTTCATAATAATGTTCCGTTTCGTGAGGAAAACCTCATAAAAATTTTAATTGTTCCTTTTTTCCCATCTTCATAAATGATGTAGAGTCCTTTACTCGGATCACATTTCTTTTCTGCGTATATATTAATATTTATACCACTCAGGGAGGAAATATTGTAACTTGCCGTCTTATGTTGCGATTAAACGATTCATATTTTAAAAATTATCTACTTTTTCTGTATAATTTCAAAACATCCAAAATTCATTTGTAAATATCAAATTGAACGCAATTAACTATTTTATTTCAGCGACTTCAGGCAACAGGAATAAAACAATAACTGGAGTGCGACCTAGCTTCACTGGTGGAAGTGGTACGTATCACATATTTGTTAATAAGATTTGCGCATTCATCTATTTGAACAGTATCTTAGTTATTTTCGTACTACTCCTCATTATTACATGCATTATTGCAAGCTTTGAGTTTATTATTGTGAGTATCCTTTTAATTGGCTTAATTAGTTTCTTAGAAATAGAATTACAATTCTAGTTTTATTTCGTTTCATTGTTTATAGCAACAAAAAAAAAATAAAATAGAATTACAATTCAATACGAGAGAAAGTTTACTGATTCTGAATGCATATTGTTTTCACTACCCCTTTCTGTCCGACTAGCTAAATATACAGTGCGTTGAAATGAAATGACCAAAATGTCTATTTTCTTGACCTGTTATATTGACAACGGACAATTTTTCTCCCCCATGTTTATTCAGATTTTTGTTTCCTCTTACCTTTAAAATATGGTAAAAAATTATGCGTTTTCAAATTTTGTTATACTATGTATATGTACAAGAGGTTGCCGGTTCGCTATCTTTGCCGCGTCTTCATGAGTTCAATTCTTGAAGGAGTATCCGAGATCAGTCAAGGTGTGATATTGACATAATATGCCTAAATTGTGCATAAAATGATACTCATTTCACAAAAACGTCTAAGGTTTCTGGAGAAACCCCCCTAGAAGCCGCCTTTGCGTACGCCCTGTGTCATCCTGTCCTTTGTCCTGTCCGGCAGTATTCTAAAGATATCGTGTAACACGTTATTTGTATGAATTTGGACTGAATTTTATACTATTTTATCAACTTAAAAAACCCTTAAATAACGGAATATTCCAGCTGCCAATTCAAATGTGGGGCATTGACTGAGTAGTGGCTAGTACTTGAGTTTCAAGGCTGATTCATGAAGAAAATATAGACTCTATCAGACCATTCACAATTTAGAGGAATGCCGTGGCCTACGTAACTTATCTCCCTTTTTCATTATATTTTAGGATAATTTTATTCATGTTTCGATATGAACGTTGATTGATAAAAAGAATTCTTGGTATATGATTAAAAACTTAAATTGTCATTTCTAATTAAGTACATACCGGTATTCCATTCTTTTTAAATTCACCAGCACAACACAAAGATATATCATGGCAACGACACACCTCGACTACCCTGATGAGTCGCTCACACCTGAGTACTATTGGCCTGAAATACAACCTTCGCAAGAAATGTTCGACAGTTTATATGAACAATATTTCATAGTCCCAACATTAAAATAGCCAAGCTACTAGGTCAAAATTCAAATCTAAAAATGTGTACTTCAGTTTTGCCACGTTTTCGAAATTCTGACATACCGTGGGCCGAGATAAACAAATATTTCAATTATAACATGTTTCGAGCCATGATAAATGATTTTGAGACCTTTATTCCAATCATATTCCATTCCTTCTTTAACGCTGATATTTATTCTACTTAAGAAAATAATGTTTGTAATCTCATGGTGTGCTTACGTAATTCTTACTTCTACAATTATCTACTGCTTTCCCTATAATTCCAAAACGTACAAAACTTAATTCCAAATATCTTATTAAACGAAATATCTATTTAATTTCAGTGACTTCAGGCAATAGGAATAAAACAACAACTGGAGTGCGACCTAGCTTCACTAGTGGAAGTGGTACGTATAATATATTTACTAATAAGATTTTCACAGTCATCTATTTGAACACTATTATACTTATTATCATAGTATTCCTCATTATTACATACATTATTGCATGGCTCGAGCTCATTATTGTGAGTAATACATTCACTGGCTTAATTGGTTACTTATTAATTGTATCACGATTCCAGTTTTATTTGGTTTCGTTGTATATAGCATCAGAGGAAAATGTAAACATAAATACCAACCAATACAAGAAAAATTTACTTATTCCGACTGTATATTGTTCTCACTATCCCTTTACTGTCCGACTGCTCAATATGCAGTATATTAAAATCAAATGACCAAAATGTTTATTATCTTGACTTGATTTGATTTGATTTATTTGACTGATAAAGTTGAGGCTATGTATCCCTCTATTCCACATTACAAGTAACATGATTAAACATTTGTCATCATACATCGATACACTTACAACCAAGATAAAAACATTAACTAAATCTTATTCCATTAACACACGCACGCAAGCGCACACATACATACGGTGTACATACATACATGAACACTAAATCTAGGTTTGAAATATATCATATACCGCTGCCATATACCACATCAACAACAACAACAACAAACATTAGTATATTTCTATCCATTATAAATTAACTCATCTATTCACACACCTGTGCACACAATATTGTGTGAGGTACTCTGATCGAATTCAACAAGACTGATGGAGAGCTGCTCCTATACAAATATTTTTTTCAATAAATGGTTAGATTACAAATATCTAGATTTCATTTCCGCTATTAATATGTAACTGTATTTCCTCTAAAATATTACGCTTGATTGCTTTTACGTGAGCTCTGAAGGTAACGAGTTCCACAACCGTGTTCCAGTTGAAACAAAAGCCTTGCTGTACTGGTATGTTCCGTGTCTCGGTATTACTAAAATGTTACCAAATTTTCTGTTTCTGTTATATATCACAAACGGACATCGTTTAATCAGTTTTGGTTACTCTTATCTTTAAAATATAGTCAGAAGTGCTGGTTATTAAATCCTATTATACTATGTATACATACAGGAATTTGGCTTCTCGCTTTCTTCGCCGCGTGTTCATGGGTTCAGTTCTTGCCGGGGTCTCTCGAACAGAGTAATTCGAAGCCCACTTTACCAAACCAGTATATCCCATCTCTGAACAATATGTCATAGCTGGTTGCTGACCTACTTGTACAGATTTCATTATCGTATGCAAATGATAAAGCTTTTTCGTCGTCTATCTGTTAGGTCGTAATAGTTTTATTGATGTTTTCGATTTTCTGTATTTGGGCGTATACGTTCGCAATTTTCTAAGATGCTAGCTGAGATAACAAGTCTGATCTTAAATTAGAAATTGACGAATTTACAAAAGTTACTCGCTGCAGATTAGTTGAAACGTTCTAATTTACCTTGATTTACAAGTTATGTATGCATATCCAAACTGAGCCAAGGTTTGCGTCTTGCTTGTATGAATCAATGAGTCCTAAATGGACAAACAATACCTTTGACCACATACAGGAATCGGAAGTATTTTTTACAAAACCAATAATATTGAATTTTGTAATGTCTAAATTTGGCAAGAATAATCTTTCCAAATTCCATGTTTTGCTCATAAACTTGAGAATATCCTGAAGGAACTGCTATGCGAATAAATGCTTATTACTACCTACTCCAGTCTCCGGCAAGTTGTTTGGGGTATACCTTGAAAGTTACTAGCGAAATGGAAGGTATTATCTAAGAACAGATTTCTAAGGTGTTCGTCACGTGTAACTTTTGATCGTGTTAAAATAGTGGATATGATTTACGGGGTTTTCCCATCATGAGAATACATGCATAGATATAAATAAAATAAAATACCTTACTACGTAACACCACGCAAATTCGTGTAAACTAAAACTGTACTATCAAGCAGGTTGAGGAGTGAGAAACAAAGTATCGTTTCCCAGAGAGTAAAAAACTCCAAATATACCCGACGCATACGTCATGATACCTTCACATCTCTACGTACATTGATACTTGTAGGTGTTATTTATAAGGAGTTAGTTTGGTATGAGAAAACCACAAATAGAGATAAATATTTGTCCGGTTTCAACAAGATTCTAGTCCAGAGGAGGTGATAAAAAAATACGATCATTTTTTTTAATTGGTGGAAGAATTAATATCCTTCGTATTGTGTCAATAGGTGATATCTAAAGTTCTGTTAGGAGTAGGTTTATTGCGAAAGATACCTGGGCTGAGTGAAGTGGTGGTAGCTTTCTACTTCCTCCAACTGAGTGTATATAATAGTTAAGAAAAATATTTTAGTCTCCCAAATTTGTTGGTGCTTATTTCAACTGGACATGAGCCAGTGATATTACTACCAACCGAAGCTGCTACAATGGCCTTTATACTCAAAGGCGAGAAAAAACTACTAATCAATGAGTAAATAAAATGAAATAAAGCATTTATTAATTGAGTTAAATAATAATCTCCTTTCAATGTTCATTGTCCGATTTCGAAATCAGAACTAGTAATATGTTAAAATTAATTATTTTCCCATATTCAGATACAGAAATGTACACTGCTACATTCCAATATAATATTACGTATTTTTTATTATCCCAAAAAAACTGCTCCCTTCCAGTAAGAAGTAAACGTTTTACTTTCCTAACAAGCATTACGGATTAGTGAACGTATCATTTTAGGAGCAGCATATGGTGCTAATGAAGAGGACACATATTCATAGCCTTTTGACATAAACTGTTGGTAGCACAGTACGTCATGTGCATAACACATCGAATGTTCAACGTGACCCCCAAAAAGTAACGTCTTTCATATACTTGTGTTCTGATTCCAAAGGAGAACAGTAACCTAGAGGAAGTTTGTCCTAGGCCTACGTTAAGACAGGCTTTCCACAACATGTCCAGCAACAAACTCTAGAATATATTTAAGCGTTCGTTTTAAAAAAAAAAAAAAAAAAAAAAAAAAAAAAAAAAAAATGTTTGTTTCGTGTTACCTATCTTCCAATTTCACTTCAGTCATATTTTAGGTATAACGTTTTTCAGAGAAAAATATCATAATATTGACAGTTAATTTCAATTACTTGAACATTCAAACATTACAACTTGTGGTATTCACAGTGTTCTGACTTCAATCAGTGTCGTTTAATTATTTTTTTATGCTGTAACTACCTAGGACTTAGATTCAAGTAATCACTGTGAAAATATCTTAGTTGAACGTAGATAAATGTAAAAAAAAACATTAACTAGGACCACTTGCGTGAGTGGGATTAATTGTTCTCAGCGCTAATCCAAAGTTAGACATCGCAAACACAATAACATGGGAGCTAGGTCTTTTATCTCGAAACTACTTTCTGAATCGATCTCTTTAAAAGTATTTCACTACTAAATTTCTGTAACAAGTGTATTTTATCTTCCCTTATAGTTCAACTTTTTTCACTTTATGTTTCTATTCCATTCAATCGAATAATACAAATATTAAAATTAAGACTTGTTTGGACTCTTGATAAATGATTTTGAGTCCTCTATTCCAATCATATTCCTTTCCTTCTTTAACGTTGAACTTTATTCTGATTAATGAAATTATGTTTCTCATCTCATGTTGTGCTTATGCGATTCTTACATTTATAAATATCTATTTCTTTGTCTATAATTTCAAAACGTCCACAATTCATTTCCGAATATAATATTGAACGCAATTGTTTATTTAATTTCAGTGACTTCAGGCAATAGGAAAAAAACAACAACTGGAGTGAGACCTAGCTTCACTGGTGGAAGTGGTACGTATCATATATTTGTTAACGAGATTTGCAGAGTCACCTATTTAAATAATATTTCACTTATTTCCATACTATTCCTCGCACTACAGCATTTACGACGTTCATACGGTTTTGTATGAAAATGAGTAGAATGCTAAAGCGTGTAATAAGAATCTAGTCACCTATCTGATAGAAATGATGGAAGGACATATTTAATTTTATTCTATCCAATCAAACTTCGTTATACATCATATTATTAAATGAAAGAAAGACATGTTTGACTGCATCCGGATGTAGACCCGATAAATTTTGAGATACACTGAAGGAACTGCTCTGCCAAAAAAAAAAAAGACTTATTGAAACCTCCTCCAGTATCCGATATGTTTGGAGTTGACATTGAAACGTTATTAACAAAAAGGGTAGAGTCTAATAGCTGAATTCTAAGGTACCCATCACGTGCAACTCTTGATCGATAGGGGATCTGATTGACAAGGTTTTCCCATCATGAGAATACCTTACTACATAAAAGCATACAAAAACGTGGAAACTTAAACCGCAACGATCAAGCAGGTTGAAGAATTAAAAAAATTAAAAAAAATGGTTTCGTAGAGCGTAAAAAATTAAAAATACACCGGACGCATGCCTCATGTTACCTTCACATATGTACGTGCATAGTTACTTGGTGGTTGTATTTATATGAAGTAAGTATGGTATTAGAAAACCACAATTAGACAGAGATATTGACCCGGTTCCAACCAACCTCTAG
>JAGDQP010064993.1:0-11485 GCA_022664845.1 Lepisma saccharinum | reverse complement strand
TATATTTGTAAAATACTTAAAGACATGGAAAGCAAATACTTAGTAATGGGTACTGGATGGAAAGCTACCTGTTGGAGGGCATGTTCTTCACGGCCGCCATATTGAAGTCCACCATATTGAATTTAGATTGGTTTTCTTAAATGGGAAGGGGGTCGTGTAATATGTCATTCTGGGCTAGAATTTTACAACAAACACGTTGCTGAAGTCAGTTTGGCTATAAATGTATTATTGTGAGATATAATAGTGTGTGACATTAGTATGGGCTAATGATACAATAGCCTGAAAACGCCATTTTGTTTTAAAATAATGCAGGAAATGTAAACTAAATGCATATCCGTATGGCAATATAATCAGGAACAATTTGTATGCATTTAGGTTTCAATTCCTTTATTATTTTAAAACTAATTGGTGTTTCCAGGCAATTGCATCGTTAGCCCATAGTAATGTCAGACACTAATATCTCTCGCAATAATACATTTATGGCAAAACTGACTTCAGCAACGTGTTTGCCGTAAAATTCTAGCCCATAATGACATATTACACGAAATCCCTTCCCATTTAAGAAAAACAATCTAGATTCAATATGGCGGACTTCAAGATGGCGGCAGTGAAGAACATACCCTCCAACAGATAGCGCTTTCCACCCAGTACCCATTACTATGCATTTGCTTTCCATTTCTTTCAGCATTTTACAAATATAAGGATATTTCTAATCTTTTTCCTCACTCTTCAGAAACAAGAATCTGAGCCGGCCGGGTGGCCGTGCGGTCTGCGGCGGTAGGCCAACGGCTCGAAGGTCCCGGTTTCGAGTCCCGGCTGGGGCATGGGTGTGGATTTTAACTAGGTGTAGAGAGCCGAATCGTAACGGGCTGAAGTTGAAAGTTACTAGACTGGTTCCTATAAAAAAAAATTAATCAATCAAATCAAGAACCAAGAATCTGACAAATTTATCATCGATATATCCGAAAGTAATTGGACTCGAGTTGCCAAAATTTGCAGGTGCACATATTTTGACATTCTAACCATGATGGAAGAAAGAAATTAAAAATGTATGCTCCATCAGTATGTTTGCTTGTTAGAATAATTTTGAGAGTAGTGTTTTCAACACTATATTCGACTAAGTCCGACTATAGATAGGTCTTACACCAACCCACGATACTGGGTAACGATGATGTTCTTCCATCGGCACTTTAAGCGATCACTTCCCGAGGACCACTACGATACACTATCCCGCAAAACAACACTCTACAATAATACTACGCGAACATAGAAATTATAACACAGATCATTGATGTTAGAATTCGTAGAATGTACCTATGTTATTATGGATTATGTGATTGGGTTTATGAATTAGAAACTTTTAGTCAACATGTATCTCCATCTTGTATATTCCTTCCTTGTAAATAAACTCTGCCCTATAGCAGTGGCTAGCCTTTATTCCAAGATTATGGTATCGTTCCTTGTTGGTTCTCTTCCAGGTATCGTTGAAAGCCTTGGTTTCCGAGCTACTTTCACACACGGATCTAACCGTCAACTTGGAACACTGATTAACTTTTAGAGTTACTTAGCCGTTCTAAAAGTGGACTATTTCCCTATTCGAGAAATAGCCCCAAATTCTCGGATAAATTAAGGGAGGTATGTCCCACAAGGGAAGGCTACGTTATGTTGTTGCACACATTTGATTCAAGAAAAATATCTCTGATACAACATCATGCATGTTAGTCGCCAAACTTTATAGTGAATTGAAGGAAGATGCCATACAATTTGGTATATGACTCATTGCGGAGTAATTAGAAAAGCATAATAGTAAAACTTTCCATTGAATTGTCATGCCCTTACTGACAGAAGTACATGAAGCTACGTGTATGCACAACGGATATGTGAGGCTTTAAACTGACTTATCAAAATAGGCATCTTACCCCACTTATCAGTGTAAGATGCCCACTCATTTTGGGGGAAGATGCGTAATACATTATAATTAAGATATGAGACGATAATAACGAAATTAAAATGAGAAACTACACGACTACTTTATATCTGGAACATGAGTAAAATACACGAACAAGTATGGATATATTTCAATCAATTCAGAAAATATTTGTTTCAATTCTATCACCTTGGCGACATCTTCTTGAAAGCACAATTTCTTTCCCTTATGTGACAATGAATGACACATCAATTTAATGCAGCAATGACTTAATGTTTTCTGTGAGATAAGAAAATAGTTCCTTAACGTATGCCTCATATTCTATTGAACATGCACAGAGGAGCCATAGCCCAATTAGTAGAGCATTGGCTTTGAATTCGCTAGATCCTGGGTTCGATCCTTCTGGACGATCATTCTGACTGATGTTTATCCAGGTAATCCTCAGTAACACAAGATTAATGCTGGGATGGTGCTTCGAGAATAGACTCTGGTGGGCTTCATTCCTACATCCTCACCCCACTTCTATTCTTTCCTCAGCCATAGTTGCCTGAAGCCCATAAACGACATCCAAATTGTATTGAGCAAGTACCTAGATTACCCATTAGAAAGTCCATGTATGACTACATTCTATTCAAGAATAACAGTTCAAGGAAAGTAGTGTCTAACCAGAAAACAATGAAAACAATGGTTTTTAATGCAATACATTGAAGTAGTGAACATCTATCCCTAACCTTGGTGGTAAGACGCCACTTTACCGGTTTTCCGCAACACACATGACTTCACCTACTACTCTTGCTTCGGAAATCGCAAAATACTATTGTGTACTTCAAATTTCATTATTTTGAATTTATTTTTATTATTATTGTATTTAGCATGTAAGTATCTTGTCGTATTAATTTGTTTTAAAATCTTTCCGTCGAGGATGTTATTGGATATTGCTCAAATGTTTTATTAAATGAAATCATGTTAAGCTCCAACCAGTAACGTAAATCTAGAGAAGCAACAGAATTAGGTTATCCATGTATTTCTATACTCAAAGCGAATCGTCTCACAAGACTACATCTTCTCCTCGGCTCACAGGCGGTAAGAATTAGCACACGTGATCAGATGAACTATTGACCATGTGATCCCAACTACATGAACATTCTGTTGGAAAGTGTTACGTAATTTACTTCCGTGAACAACATAGGAGGGAATATTAAACATGAGAACGAGAGTATATGAACTATCCCTAAAGATTATTTTGATATTGTCACCTTATTGAACTCGATAGCCTGTACTCCTCCCTGTACGTAAATTCTCATCCATATCATCTTCTTCGATTCGATACAACGAATGATATGAATAAGACTTAAAACTTCCTCTCCTCGCTCGACTTGACTCACTTCAGTTTGGACAGTTATAGAAGTCAAGTCTCTCCATAAATTTACTACTACGTTCAGAGAACTGGATTAAGACGCTTTGAGTAGTTTATAGAGTTTTTTTATTATTGGCTCTAACACGCTAGAACCATTCGTGCAGTGAAAGTGTGAATTCTAATTCTTACTTTCGAAGTGCACTTTCGAAGTGCAACATCAATAACTACACAGAAAACATCTACATTTAAAGAGATATGTTGCTCTCTCTTTAAATGGTTGTATTGGTATTTGTTCAATCTGTTTCAATCTTGAGAGTTGGAGCCCTTTTTAAATTTATTTTGTGTTAGTTGTTCACTAAATGTTATTGTATTAACAGTAGCAGAAATATGCATTTCAGTAATCATCTACAAAATCCATCGTCGGCGAGATGTATTGATGTCTCACGTATAAATTTGTTTATTTTGTAAACACGTATAAATACTCTTCTATGTTTGTAAATACATATTTGCATATAAGTGTGAATGATTTTCTAAATTGAAATTGAGATATAAATCCTAAGAGCACAGAGTTGCTCAGTGCCTTGTTGTAGGTACCATCTTGGTCTTCCTTCGTCCTCTCGCAGCCGTATAAAAGTTCAGTGGATTTAATCCGTTATTATTTTTGTGTTGGACACCAATTAAACTAACCGAGAAGACCAGGGATTGATCAATACTGTCCTTTCCCATATACCCCGATGATAATTTCAAGTGCCGAAAAAGGTACTTTTGCCGATGTTTGGCGGAAAAAATATTATTTTACGTAGGACAAAGCCTACTTTCATTTACTATACCTTTCAGTTGGTCGTGTTTTAGGCACGCAACCCCTGTAAAGTGGACATAGCTCTTTAGAATGACCCTTGTGTAAATTTATTACTTTCGTGAGCAGCCTAGCACGACAATCTAGATTTAACCCTGAGTCATCCACAGATTACGTCTTGGGTTGAGGAAAGTGATATTAGCTCTCTCCTGTTAAGGTAATCCCATCAACATTGGTTGAGAAGTTTTCCGCTAAGTACTTTGAAAGGAGCTCGTACTACATATTACATTTCATGACCACTAATTTCAACGTTGTTACGTGATTACACTATAAAATGCGGTCATATCGAACGTCGTAGTTGACTCTTTTATTTATAGAAATCACATGTTTAAGAGCTGCTACGAACTACAATAGAATGGGAAGCGAGAGAAAACTGGAAGGACTTTCTACTAGAATTGGAAACTCAGTGACGTGAAACGACATGGATCGTTGGCAGTTGCTCGCGCTGAACTCGAAATGGAAACTCGATAACCAACCGTGCACCAGGGACGTCTGTAAAATGAAAAAACAAGAAGAAAAAGTAAGAATGAAGAAACTGTCTGTAACAAACCGTACTGCTTTCCCTTTTCTTACCAGACCTGATTCCTGTTCACTTAGGACGTAAACAAACAAAAGAGTCATTGAATCGTAATGCATTTAGCAGATTTAAAGAATATGTGATATTAAACACATTAACTTGTCAATATAACAGTTGCGGTGCATTTCCTAAGTCTTGTGTTGATTGGATTTCTTTTACTATTCTTAAAATTTTATGAATGCGAAACAAGTTTGTATTTCGTCCTTTATCGTTGTTCTGTATCAACATTTTGCTAATGAATGAATGAATTTTATTTATGGCCTCTAGGCATCTAAGGCTCAGACCTGGATAGGGGAGAGGGGAAAGGATTTGGGAAGGTGTCGGTCAGGGCCTATGTTGAATGTGCCATCCCGGTATTTGCCTGGTGTGGCTGAGGAAGATCCCTGGAAAAACCTCATTCAGGGTGGTTGGTCCCTGGGATCAAACCCACGACCACCCGAATGCAACGTCAACGCTCTACCACTGAGCTATAGCGACTCGGTCTCTGCCTCTGAGTTAGAAACCCTGTCTCGAAAACGAAGCGGAATTAGACCCACTTTTCTTGTTTCGATGTCAGAATTCACTTTCTGAAGTTTGCCCCATCTTTTCTTTACACCGTGTATAGTTATTAATATAATGTTTTGTTAAGAATAAAATTTATACAAGCATGATTTATGACAGTTTATTAAGGAAACCAATGAGCATTAAGTAACCATTTGTAATATTTTGACAGATCGTCTATAAAGAACATTTTTAAGCTAACAACTTAATCCCATTTTAACGTTACATCATGATTATTTTCTTTTATTTGTTTAAAATGAATATTTTTCTTTAAAATAGTTTTGGTTTCTCGTTCTAGGTGAGTAAGATGAGGAGAAAATACGTGCTGATGAAGAGCAGTTGTGAAAAATCCAAATAGGTAAGAAATTTCAAGTAGGGTGAGTGTGTACAGTAGATTTTCTTAATAGGTGGCACACGGTTATGGATATTTCTGTTGGACAGCCATCAAAACAATCACACATGAGAATATTTTTTAAAAAAATAATAAATTATTGAATAAATACATTTCTTTTCAATGTCCCGCTTTACTGAGGAGGGTATTGATAGTTCCTATCGTGGCCACGAGGCTCGCTATTGGCGTTTATAATTCATGATCCGTTAAGTGACAATGTCGTCGCTTTGCAAAATTTCGATGATATTACATAATCCTATTGAATGAGTTTTCTCGTTCTTGTTTTCTGAAAAAGAAAGTGATTATTTGTAATGGTTAATAATCTTTGTCTCCTGTAAATTTAATACACTGTTAAAAATTTCGTAAACGTTCCTAAGAACTCTCATTGTCAGTAAATTTCTGCAGAAGTGTTAGTATTTTGTGTTGTTTCATTCATTGAAATCAAGGACAATCGCAGAGACTTTTCTTAGGCTGAGGCGTATAAATTCAGTTGTCAGTTCTACTTATGCGCAGAGTAAGAAAAACTTGTCCTTATCGTAGCTGTGAATGGAATTCTGATGAAGTATTTACTGTCGCCATCTTGATTATTTCTTATTTAAAAAGAAATCGGAAATATTCTCAGTGAGTGTGAATTCCGACCCCTAGTTGACAAATACAAAAGTGATTAAAACGTGGCGTATGTCATGGGATAATATTACCTTATGTTCGGGGTTCAGCGAACACTCTTCTGATCTCCAATACTGTTGGATCTGGTGACTTTTATTTCTGGCAATTTAGTCCAGTCGACAAGACACTGGACTTGTAAGTGATCAACCCGTGTTAAAATCTCGCTCAAGGTTCTCTCATTTTTTTTTGCTCTTGCACCCAGTACTTCTGGAAATTTAATCGTGGATGGTTTTTATTAGCTAAGCTACTGGAAATGTCCAGGAAGCTATGGTTACCTAGTTTTCGCCAGGAATATTTCGGAAAATTTTAACAGTGTACACTGCAAAAACTATACCTTTGAATAGTGGGTACAAAATGCCGATTTTGTACTCAAAAGTCTTGAGAGGCATTGGCGAACCCAGGGTTTGGTCTAGAGGGCCGTTCTTTGCCTCCCAATTCTTGGGAGGGAACAGATTAATAGAAACAAAAACGAAGGTAAAGTATGAATCTCTAGGTTCATCACTGCCTCCAAAAAATAGGCGATATAATGTACCCACAGTATTTGAGAATGAGTTACGGGCACAGGGATTCATATTTTACCATCGTTTTTGTTTCTGTTAATCTGTTCCATCCCAAGAACTGGGAGACAAAGAACCGCCCCTCTAAACCCAACCCTGGGTTCGCCACTGCCTCTCAAAAATTCTGGGTACAAAATTGGAATTTTGTACTCATTATTCAGAGGTAGAAGCTTTGCAGTGTACAGTATAAGTGAAAAATTAAAGTAAGTATCCCTTTGAAAAGTTGAATTCAAAAGCAATGGTATCTTTATAGATATGGAATCTCAGGTTACTTCGTGTGTTTACCTTTTAACACGATTACTTTGTTCGTGGGAGAACTGAAAATCATGACCTGTAAGTCATAGATGTAGTTTATTCTCAATTTGAGTCTGTAATAGCTCGAATTGTTTTGAAAATTTAACCGGGTCACTTCCGGTCAGCCGGCCTAACCCGAACATAGGTCACCCGGTCCGAAACATAACTTGAATGACCCGGTGACCCTGTATGGGAAACATATTTAACTGGGAATTTTGGCGACGTATTTTTCGTGCTCTAGGGTAACAACTCCGGTCCTAGTCACCCGTGATAAGAAAGACTGTTCAAACGAAAGGAAATAATTAAAAACTTTGTTTTGTCCTCCGGGTCACCGGGTCTAAATCGGTCACCGGGTCAGGACGGGTCCGAAGCCTATACCAGATGATCCGGTCCAAAGCTTTAGTCGATTTACACGGTGATCATTTTTCCTTTTGAATACGTGGGGAAAATTAACAGAAATATATATATGTAATGGAGTTTAATTTAGTTAAGTTATAATTTATGTGACAATGTTTATTCCATGAGTACAACTGAAGCAGTGTATTATTCTAATGGATATATGCCCATATGAGCAGACAAATAGAGCTGAAAATATTAAGACAGTTTATCAAGTACTATAAAGTCAATTTTTACACATTTCAAAGTGTTTATACAAGAAGAGAGTTGGAAATATAAAGACTCTTCCATCAAGTACTATAAATTCAAATTCTATTAAAATGTTTAGCTACACTGTAAAAGGCAAAGTGAACTTCTGTTACATTTTAAAAGTGGATTTCTAATACTTACATTAGTAAAACATCGATCACTTCTTGTATATTGTTTTTACCTGTGATTATTTTTTGAATTTTTTATACAATCTTTGTGGGATTTTTATGCAAGTTAATGTGTTTTAATAAGCGATTTTGGTAGACAAGAAAAATTAAATATTGGATATACCTTGAATTGAATCATCTCTGTGATAGACGTCTGTTTAACTAAAGAAGGCATAAATTCATTACTTTTCTTGCTATAAATTGAAGAACATGGATACTTTGGCAAACTTTATTTTACTTGGCCAATCTAGTAACTTCTGACTTTGGCCTGTCGCTATTCGACCCTATACACCTAGTTGAAATCCACGAACACCCATGCTCCTAGCGGGACTCGAACCTGGGAACTTCGAGGAACTTCGACCTAACGCCTTAGACCGCACGTCTACCCGATCGGCAGGAACATGGAGACACACATGTTTATCGAATTTAGAACAGTGTTCGTAGAAATAACATTTAAAAAGTGATCCTGAAAAACTAAATGTGCAGTGTTTAACAGTTCCCTTCATAAAGACATACATGATAAACTCCGCATACTTCTCAAACACATTACTTACACTTCTTAAGCATGAAACTGAAAGTTGCAGAAATGATGTATTCAAAAAGGTGTAATTATTTTTTTCAATGTAGTTATTTCAAGATAATTTTGTTCAAAATGTGTTTGGAGACTTATTAGTGTGTTGTTATATATTTTCTCCAGAAACATGAAGATCCATTTTAATAAATTCTCTTTCCCAATATTAGTGATAATTTATCCTTGACAAGAACGTGCCTGGGGCCGATCGCGCAATTTAAACACAGCATTAATGATTAAATTAATTAAGTGGTGTGTTTGCTATCACGCTCTTTTTCACCACTCCGGTAAGCTAGGTGTTAGATGTTTCTGATGATCAACGTCACATTTCGCTTGAAGGGTTTCAGTCGTTGACACCAAACAAGTAACTCACCCAACCTAGAAATTTACTATCATTTTCCAGGTCTCGTATTTCAAAAATGGAACTACCAAGAACTATCATCTTGGTATCTCTTAATATTAATGCACTAAACTGGTACGTTGATATCACTATGACCGGCAGTGATTCTGATATATCTCCAGTGGAGATATCACTTCCGTAAAACCTCAATCACCTCCACCAAACCTAAAACGTTTAGAATTAAAAACTATAGAAACCCTCCAGAACTCTACTTATCTCCCCCAATTTTGACTTTCTATCCCTCAAACTGAAAATCTTGGGAGATTTTCGGACTGGACGACAGCAAGTAAATTCCTGAACTGCCCGCCGGGCAGCCAGAGGACTTCTAGCCCAAATGGCTACTTTCGTCCTTTGAATCTTTTATGTTTATTTGTGATTAATTAATTTAAATTGATCTGGTATTTATTGAACGAATCCTGCACCAGGAGCACACCGCAGGCACCAAAACAAACAACCAGAAAAACTATGTGTTAGTCATGCTGTACTCCAAACATGTTTGAACTGGAAGTGGACAAGTTCCTTCTAAACTTTGCACATGATTTCTTTGTAATTTAGTAGAATCTAATCATTCGTTGGACTATTTATTAAATTTTCTATCTGTTGTTTTAAATTGTTTAGTTATGCAAAGGGTTTATCAATTTAGAAAGTCAGGTCAAGTCAAAAGTCTGATATTAACTGGTATAAAATAAGGAAAGATTTGGATTTAGGTCTTGAAGTGCCATTAATTTTGTTCATATGTCTTCGTTTTTGTAGCATCCGTGGTAGATAGTATACTCCTCCAAATAGAAAGTCGAGGTATTGCTTAAAGACGCGGTGACAATGAATATGACTGACTTCAAACCGGCCAATCAGCATAAGATTCAACAAAGAAGATATAACTGATGTTTGATTTTGGTTATCGGATTCTTGATGTCAGATGATATACATCTGCAATTCTTAAGATATCACATTTAACTATCCAAATTCATAATCACGTCCGTTTTTAGTAGAACTGTCAAAGTACGTACGAAAACAGTTTGTCATTCTTTGTATTGTGAATGGACGTAGAACGTCACATTTATTGGAAAGAAAACTGAGAATCTATTTACTATACGTTAATTGGCAGAGATAATTTTATCTTTTGTAGCACCTTAAAGTTATAGGCCATCTAGCCATACATTTCACTTAGACCATGGGAGAAGAGGTGGAGAAATTATCATAGCCTTCCATTAATGTTAATATAGACATTTATCAGCAAAACCAGAGGGAACCTATCTGGATGATTGATTCCGCGATGTGCACACAGGTTCTTCCGAGGATAATACGTCTCCGCTGAGCCACCACGCCGAGTGGTTTCAAATCTTCCATAGCCTGTGTAGCTATTTGACTGTATCAACCACTGACAACTTTGACAGTGCAAGCCTTTGATGATTCAATTTGAAGATTTCCTTATTCCGTGATTCATTGTTGGTGGTCGAATTATTTCAGATTACGTGTTGTAACAGTTGAGAACGTGTACAGAAGTATAGTTGGAGAGAACGTTGATTGCTGCTTATTATAACCATTGTTTTCTTAAACTGCTTTTCTTCTACTCTTCTGTAAGGCAAGTGTTACTTTGAAGTATTTAAACTCTTGAAATATTTACGTAAACGAATGGTAGTTTGGTCTTGCATTTAAGACATACCTTTGTGTATGAATAGAGAAGTCCACTAGGTCGCCGAGAAGGCTAGTCATATTGGAGTCACAATGTTTGTAGAAAATGTCATCTGTCTAAAGCGGCAACAGTACTTTACTATATGCTCTGCAATATTTTGCTGTTAAATTTTGCTCTGTAATCTTAGTCGCATTTTTTTTTATAGTAATGCATACATTTCTGACTTATTTTTTTAATGAAGATAAGATAAAATGAATTTTATGGGCGGTAACAGAACTATGTATTTTTTAAATGAAATACTGTCGTCTTTCGAGACTATCTTTTATAGATCAGTTCAATTTAGAATATTTCATTTGATATGAAATTTCATTGTTTGTTAAGAGAGCTCCTCGTTCCAACCCCCACATTTTTAACATTGTTCAAAATACTTTAAAAACTAAGAGCACTATCAAAAATGTAAGAAAATAGCGTACTAGAACTTACAAATTACTATGAAATACAATGGACAGCGATCTCGAAATCTTGCCCATTGATTAGTTCCGAGACTTTAAATAAATAATGACGTCATAATCTTTGAAAACATATCACTCAGAGTAATCGTAATCGCCTCGAGATCGCTGTCCTTTGTATTTGATAGTAATTTGTAAGCTATGTTCTTACATTTTTGATAGTGTTCTTAGTTTTTGAAATATTTTGAAAAATGTTTTAAAAGGGGGGTTGGCGTGAGAAGCTCTCTTAATCGTTAAACATTTTTATCATTTTAGTGTGCTCTGTCATATTTTGCTTGTAATTGAGGGTTTAAAAATGTATTTACAGTTGTTATGAATGTGGATAAAAGGTGTCCGTTTTACCCATGTTAAATTTCTAACACGCCATTTCGACTTCTTTTGTTTAAATAAATCAT
>JAGDQP010064992.1:0-11485 GCA_022664845.1 Lepisma saccharinum | reverse complement strand
TCACTTTTACTTCCTGATAGTAAATGATTTTCCACAGTAACTAAGTTCAGTGTTGCACGATGTGAGAGAATCACATCACCAGTCCGTAGGATCTCCTTTACTACCTGATCTTAAAAAATCTATATACCTTAACTAATTTCACTGCTTTTTCCACCCCAAGCCTGTTTCTAATCTGATTCCATATCAGTCCGAAAGTCGAGAATATTCTTTCAATTGACGCCGATGTTGCAGGAGTGGAATGAGGATGAGAAAAGAAGTCACAAAACCCCGGAGGTAATTTAGAACCTTTCTCTGCTTTCGCTTTCATTATTTTCCACCATTTTGCAGTAGAAAACTGGTTGATGATTGTCTCCTGCATCACTGACGTGGCAAAGTATTCTCTATCTTTTATTTTAAATGCTAGAACTCCCGGAAGATATTCAGGATAGTTTTCTAACAACCAATTTTCTGCTGCGCGCTCCTGCTCACTAGTGAGACGACGACCCATGTATTTCGGATACATTAAATTCGCCAGCAGGTGAAACGGTTGTATGGGTTGATCAAATCTTTCTTTAAAAACGCTGTAATACGGCTTCAAAATGTCATCATCAAGTAGATCCAACCACACTTCCACTGCACAAGGTGATGAAGTTGATTCCGCTTGCAAAATATCCAGGGCGGAAGAAACTACCGACAACTGCTTTTCAAGATTTTGAGCTTCCGTATAAATGGATAGAAAAACGTAACAGCTTTTGATCACTAGCTTCATTACTTAATTTACATAATACGGCCTTTTGTTATTGTCGTACAAAATTAACGGATGTTTGTCTTGCCAATAATTTTTAAAAGTAGTAGGGTCATGGCACCAGTTTCCAGCCACTACCGTTTTAAAAGTAAATGAATAAGGCGTGTGCTGTTTGACTCGCGCAGCTCGTGTTTTTTTGTCAATCCTTTCGATGTTCAGATTCCAACGGGGTAGGGTCTGGTGGAATCACTGCACTGACCCTGATAGGCTTAGAACTATCCCTATTACTGCCTGCAGTACGTAACAAATGCATTTGTTTTTTATTTTACCGTATTAAAAGGTGCCTGTTTTTCTTGACTTTTTTGCCTGCTTCTGACACTTACGAACGATGCTTTCGTTTGTTAGAACACTGTTAACAAACACAATTTAATATGTTTTGCATGTCTAGAATGTGGGCTCTTTTTTTTTTTTTGCTATATTTTATTTTCTGTTATTGATGTTAAACGTCTAGAGTAAGTCTGACTAGTGTGGCCGGAAACTGGGACTCAGCGACCAGTTACTGATAGCGTGTTCCTGGAAACTAGTGTTTTTTGCTGTATGCTCATATTTATATTTATATTTCTTACAATTTACAAATATGTGCTTTCTCCTTTTGCACAGCGGTAATTGACGACCTAAAGTCCAAGGTATGTATTTACTTAACTGTTTTCCGTCTTCACATTTTTGGTGCATATTTACACACCACCAAAGTAAGAATTTTGCTTAAGTGGCTGGAAACTGGTGCCGTGACCCTACCAACACTCTTTGTTTCCCATTCTCTCTATACATTAGTCTCAATCCCAGACATGTCAACTGTCACGCAAGATGCGTGAGAAACTAAACAAATACGTGATAGGTTCCGTGGTTTATGGGGTTTAACATCTGCGTTCTGTGGTTTAACGTTGTGTTGTAACTGCATGTTTGTTTAGTTTCTCAGCAAGCTCCCGCATTTTCTTCCGTCCAGATTGGCAACTCTCCCGCTTTCGAACTTCTCTAGGTTGACATGTCTGTAGTCCACTGTATTTTTAATAGAAACTTGCTTAACCGAGCGGCCGTTTGCGGTGGCGGAGCGTTGGCTTAACATTCAGGAGGTCGTGGGTTCAATCTCAGCGGGCGACAATCGTGACAGGTTTTCCACAGTTTTTCTCAGTCATGCTATTCAAAATGCGTTTATGGTGTCTTCAAATTAGGCCATGGCAGACACTTTTCGACTTCCTTTTTCCTCACCTATCCCGGCCTGAGCCTGCCTGAAGTGTGTAAATCAATTCAATTCAACCACTTTGTAAATCAGTAATTGGGAGGTATACGGACCGAATTTAAATCTACGATATCGGTTGGCTGAGCGAGAGCATTAACCGTCCGTTGTCACTTGATTACAGTTTTATGCATGATCATTTGGGGGCTAAGAAAACTACGTTATAACAAAGGTCACATAAAGCCTAAGGAACTTAAATTTAATGTTCCTTCAACTACTGTCTCTGGTACTTTATAAATAAAATAAAATCACAGCTATATTTAATCCACTAGTGGATGATCCTCTCATATTAAGTATTTTTTTCGCAGCCCTTTTTTGTTCTTCTCCAATCTGTATTTCGAAGAATATTGTTGAGAGCAGGAAAGAATTTACGAAAAGCACATGGAACTTAAGACATAAGGAGAAATTGGATGTTGCATGCCTTAATTGCTTTCAGTGTTGAAGGGGAAATGGAGAGAAAACCAAAATTGTTTTCTGATTTTGAATTTTCAATGATATGTGAATGTCAAACGTGCACACTCATGATAATTACGCATACCCTGCCTGTCTGCATATCGAATACATAATATTGGAAACGAAAACAGCTAAGCAAAACACATAAGATTTCCAAACGCAAACATCAGCAGGAATACTTGCGCACTGACACTTAGAAGCAAACATATGGGGCAGAAAAAAGTTCTAAATTTAAATTTTGAAAACTCGAGCGCAATTACTTTGGGTCTTTTTTCTGAAGAATGAAGAAATAGTATTGAAATACCCTTATATTTGCGAAATGCTGAAAGAAATGGAAAGCAAATACATAGTAATGGATACTGTGTGGAAGGCGCTACATGTTGGTGGGTGTGTTCTTCACGGCCGCCATATTGAATCTCGATTGTTTTTTCTAGATGGGAAGGGATCGTATGATATGTCATTCTGGGCTATAATTTTACGGGAAACACGTTTCTGAAGTCAGTTTTGTCGTAAAAATATTGTGTGAGAGAAGGATATATGTCACTTGCCTGCGGGTAATGATGTAATAGCCTGAAAACACCCATGTTGTTTTGAAATAATGAAGGAATTGAAACCTAAATGGATACAAATTGTTCCTGATAATATTGCCATATCGATATGCGTTATATGCATTTATTTTACATTTCCCTCATTATTTTAAAACAAAATGGTGTTTTCAGGCTATTCATTAGTAGCCTATACTAATCTCACGTACCATTCATTCTCTTACAATAATACATTTACAGCAAAACTGACTTCAAAAACTTGTTTCCCGTAAAATTCTAGCCCAGAATGACATATCAAACGAACTTCTCCCCACTTAAGAAAACCAATCGAGATTCAGTATGGCGGACTTCAAGATGTCGGCCGTGAACAACATACCCTCCAACATTTAGCGCCTTCCACCCAGTATCCATTACTATTGCTTTCCATTTCTTTCTGCATTTTGCAAATATAAATATATTTTCACACTTTTTCTTCACTCTTCAGAAACAAGAATTTGACTATTGTATCTTTGACATATCGCAAAGTAATTTCGCTTGAGCTGCATGTACACATATTTTGACATTCCAACCATGATGGAAGAAGAAAATTTAGAACTTTTTCTGCCTCATCAGTATGTTTGCTTGTTAGTGGTGGTTACGCAGGTGGAAGTGATTGTCAAACTAAAATGCTAGAAATTGTATTTCACTTCCAGTAATTTTCAACGACGGATGAATGAACTGGCAACAAAGCATTGGCATTTTTTCTGTAATTGTGTTTTTGCCTTCCTTACTGTTCTTAAAGACAGAAAGAATCATTAGGCTTGTTCGAGATGCAATTATAATTACAATGCGAACTTTAATTCCCAGCTTTTATGTTTTATTTAGAACGAGCGGGAATAGCTGTGACCCTGCCGTCAAGTAGGGTGACATGTCATATCAAAGGCAGCGCAAAATATCACAATTCTCGGAAACAAGAAGTAAAGAGAATTTGTAATTCTGGTTACATTCGACGAGAGATTATGTTGTTTTTTAAAAAAGAAGACGTGTGTTTATGTTACTCGACTGAAACTTCGTTTATCCTTGGTGTTTCCCCAGTAGTTGGTCAATGTGGGTCAGTATAAAATTTCGGTATGGGTCCCATATCAATGATCGATATAGGTCCCGGGTAAAATGCGAAATATTTTCCCTACCTTGTTCAAAATGGGGCAACGATGTGGACCCCACATCGTTCCCCAATTATTCTCTGTATCACAGTAAAACCACTTTTTCTTATCAGAAGACGACCTCATTTCCCCCCCATTATGAACCGCGTGCCTCACGTCAATGTTCCCGACGTTGCCGTACTTCAAGCGCTCCTCTCTCTACCGCAAGTAAAAACCTAACTTGTTCCAAAATAAGGAAAGTTCTGTAAAGGAGAGAGCAGGGAGAAGTCCATTCCTGTCATTTAAAGTTTGGCAATAACGTTTTCCATTTTTCAGCAACTGTACAGTGGGTCGAAAATGATGATTTATGACTGAAGCAATTTGTCCTTTAGATCAAGAATTTCAAGGAAAATGGTTCCCAAGAGACGCGACAAAGAATAAATCCTTAAATTGACCAAAACGTTCCTGAAATAGTCAAGCTGCATGGAAATTTCCAGTAACCTAACTGACATAACCAGACCATAGGGGGGTGGGTACTGGGAATGAAGAAGTCTCAGGGATACTGGGAATAATGAAGTCTCAAGCAGGAAGCGAATACGTTTTTTTTAAGTTAGAAGTCCAGTGTCTAACCCACTGGACCAAGCTGTGAGTCATAAATAAAGATGGCGCTGTCCCACGAATTACGTACTACCCTACGTTTAAATCAAGTGGTCAAAATTCCTTCCACAGGAAATCAAGATATCCGTGCAAAACATTATTAAATTATTTTTTATGAGTATACTTACGTAATTCCTATGTGGGGGCTCATATTCCATCAAGTGGGATACAGTCACGGCGCAGCCACGTAATTCCCATATAGACCCACATCAAGTGGGCTTAGTGAACCAGTGTTGATCGACATTCACAATGTGGGTCTCATAAGAGACCTATGTGGGCCCGATGTTGTTTTGCTACGAGGTTTGTTCTTGTGAACAAACATTTCAAAACAATACATATCTTTTGAATGATTTTACGAATAGGAAAATATAAGGAAAACAGCAAGGAAAACATATTTCAATCTGCTATTTATCCTCACTTCATTGCTCACCTACACAATTTTTCAAACAGTAAGAAAGGAAGAACAAATTCAATATTAATACAAACGCACAAAATAGTTTGACTTTAATAATACGTAAATGTGCAACTATTAAAAATCAGGACATTTTGGCGGGACGTCTGATAACCTTAGTTTAATGAAGCAAGTTAGACTGAGAGACACACTTTAGGATTCGTGTTCATATCAGTTTTGTAAACATTATTTTTTATGGGCCTTTTTTGAGACTATGGACTTCGGCCTGTCATGATGATATGCAGACTTCCAAGCCCCATGGAGGACTCGAAACTGCATCCAGGTTTGTATTTATGTATTAAGTTTGTCGAAAACTGTGTACGTTACAGATTTTTATATAGTTCATCACCATGTATCTCGTTTAAGATAAGTATTAATGATAATAATACATGGCAAATCATTGGGTGGGCTCGGGCCCATGTAAGTTAGAGCCTCTGCTAATAGTAACAGAATGTCGTCATTGGTCTCCAGAACATTTTGGGTTCACCCAGAAAGCCGCGTCAAGATTCTTTGTGGTGAACGGCAGAATATTCACCGCAGAGCCTCGCAAACCATAACCTGCTACAAGTTCAACCCAAGGCGACAATACCTAAGCTTCATTTAAAGCAGTCCCATTTCAGCGTTCATGATACTCAGATATATAGATGCATGCAGTGATGCGTTTCAGGCCTGGGGGCTCCAGGGCACGTTTTAAAAGTTTTGTATCTATAACGAACTTTACGCAGTGAAGGACATAGTAGGGCCAGGACCTCTGTAGAAATTCACCACTGCATGCATGATAATACCGAGTTCCTATTATCCATCAGATTTCTCAAGATGACCTGCAACGGATAACAACAACCTATAACTAGGGGTGTGCTGGAGCTGGAGGGGTTTCGTAGGGTATCGCACGAGCTCTTTGTTAAATATTTATTTTCGTTCTGAGCACCTTGTTTAAATTGTTCCCAAGAGAAAATCAATAAAACGAGCGTACTTTTTTAATTTAAACATGTCCTATAACAGTACTTTTATCCTCCACAAAGTTCCCATTGTTGACTATAAGGATGATACGCCACTATTCAATCTCTGTACAATGTACAATAACGTTATCAAGAATAACATGTTCACTGAATTCGTATGCCTCACTATGTGTATATTTGGTGGAAGTTATTTGTTTCGTGCGTTTAGTCTTGTGAGCCCCTCATTAAAATATTTGGAACACGTCCCTGCCTATAACGATGAACACCTGGAACAATTCTCTATCACGCCGTGGTACAAATAGGCATGTGAAAGGCGCATTAAGGAAGATCGCGAAGCTCAAGACAACTTTTGCGAAGAATCCAAGATATCATTTCATCCGACCAGGCTTCTAGAAAGAGAATAAAACCCAACGTTTGTGATGAAGTCTGATTTCGCAGCAGTCTGAGAGGCTGTTCCTGCAGAGGTAGGATGGTTGAGCAGGATGGGTGGCACTAGATTTGCATGCAGGCTATGCGGTGAGTACTGGGTAGTTTCCGAACAAGGTACTTAACAAAATAATAAAATAGAAAGAGGAAGTACCAGTGTACCTTCGTCATAAAAAAGAAAAAAAAGTTGGTAATCATCTTAGACAGCCAAACTGCCCTCGTCCATCGTCATAAAAGAACACTTTTTTTTAGCCTGATAGGTCGATTTTGCGTTAGAATAGGTAATCTAGGATGGTCGGACAGGTCAAATATGTGTTAATCGGTGTTCTAAAATGCTTTTGGTGCGTCCTAGGGGCATTAAAAAAATGTTCTGTTTAGTAGTCGAAAAAAAAAAAATATTTCTTTTATACATATAAATTTTAACCAATTTCGCGAAATTTAGGCCAAATGCGCAACCTGATGAAGTTGATGCAGAGCTTCCATATTTTAACCTTGTCATTACGATATCGAACCACAACTTTTTCCTCATGTAAACTATCGATTAAAACAAGTTTTTTCGATCCACCCTACTATAAATATATATACACACACACTCCAAATTACAAAACCGAGCCGCCGTAGCTCAGTGGTAGAGCGTTGTCATAGCATTCGGGCATTTTCCCTCAGTCACACCAGGCAAATGCTGGAATGTCACCTTCAACATAGGCTCTGGCCGACACCTTCCCGAATCCTTTCCCCTCCCTTATCCCGGCCTGAGCCTTAGATGCCCAAATGCAATTTATAAAATTCAACCAAATTATAAAGATGATAATGCTAAGTTTTGTCCAAAGTGTGGCACTGCATAGCTAGAAGAGAAAAAGTGATTGCGGAAAATTTCTATGCGTGATTTCCCTGGAGTGCTACATTTATTGGAGTTTTCTTCAGTGAATATTTGAAAACTCGTCCACATATCGCCGACCGCGGTAGTCGTATGATCTGCGCGAATTAATCATATGCGAAGTACAATATCGCCATTTCAGCATGGTTTTCTGACTGAAAGGTCAACAATAAAATCTGGCTGTAATTACTGACTACATAGCGTTAGGTTTAGACAAAGGTGCACAAATTGATGTTCTCTACACTGACCTGGGCAAAACTTTTGATACTGTAGATCATGATATGTTACGTAAGCTCAAGTTACTTTAACCTTACTGAACCCTCGCTAACGTTTATTGCCTCATATTTAAAAAATAGTGAAGAGTATGTTCGTTACTAAGAGTTTATTTCAAAACAATATGAAGTTTCCCAAGGATCAAATTTAGGACCTCTTCTATTTCTGATATTCATTAATGACTTATGAACTCTAAAAAACTGCTATGTGCTGATGACCTAAAATTGTATTTGGAAATATCCTCCATTGAAGACTGTAATAAACTTCAGGGTGACTTAATCAATGTTGCTAAGTGGTGTGAGAAAATAATATTGTTATAAATGTTAATAAATGCAAGACTATCTATTTCACAAAGCTTTAAAATTACTACACATATGCAATTAACGGTGTTCATACAAACAGTACAAATTCAGTAAAAGATCTGGGTGTAATCTTTGATTCTCATCTAACATTTAATACGCACATTGTGACCATGAGAAATGAAGCATATAGAAACTTAAAATTAATTGTCAGATTAGGAAAGGATTTTAATAATTGCAGGTTCTCAGAGTATTGTATTTTAATTATGTCAGATCTAAGTTGGAATACGCATCTGTAATATGGAATCTACAATGCAGTAAATATTCTAGGACATTGGGGTAATTCAATCATTTTTTTAAAACTCTTAAGGCTAATTCACACATACGGTGCCGTGCCCATGCCGTTCCCATGCCATGCTCCGTCCGTGCAATGTCCATGACAATTCACACATAGGGTGCCGTTCCCATGCTGTTAATTTAGATTACAAGGAGGAAGATGATGTTATGGTTTCTTTTCAAGACGGCACTGTTGGAGCATGGCATGGGCACGGAACCGTATGTGTGAATTTGCCTTTAGAGAATTAGAGTACAAACAAACAGATTTTTATCCAAAATTTGAACAGTCGTCGCTACTTGGGGTCAACTTTGATCTTCTGACCTTGGAGAAAAGCAGAATTATTAATGATATTGTATTTCATTTGAAAATATTTAATAATGAAGTTGATTGTAACCGCAGCTATTTGCATAAAAGTGCCCTCACTTAGAACTCATATGCGAAATAATGAGTTTTTCTTCTGTCACAAGGCCAGAACTAATTCTGTGATAAAATCTCCCATATGGCGAACTTGTACTGCTTGGAAACAGATAACGAGATGGATACTAGCGATATGGCAAAAACAGTTATACGCTCTAAACCAGTGGTTCCCAAATTTTCCAGTCCGCGGACCCCTTGAGAACAAAATTAAAATCTCACGGTCCCCTCTAAGTTTTGTTGTAAAACAAGCAGTAAATACGGTACAAATTCGACAAAATTATAATAACACCAAGCACAGTTTATTGTGAACAATTAGCTGTGCAATGTGTGATAATTTCAGTATTAAGTCATTCTCAACTTCAAGTTTATTTCTTAACTTTGATTTCAGATACGTGAGGTAGAAGCATGTTTTTTCATATAAATAAGTAGTGGAGAACAGAGTTAAGTACTTCAAAGAAGTTCTTGAGAGCTCAGGATAGTCAGGCATGGCATATGACTTAAAGTCAGATAGTTGTAATTGTGAAAAAGGAAATTTTAATGACTGTATGTGGCGTAAGAGAGAAGTTGGTTGATAGCCCATCAGCAAATGGATTTCTTATCCACATGTCACTTTGACCCGTCCCCCGGGATATTTTCTTAGTTGCAAACACAATTGAGGATCTCCTTTGGAACATTTTCATCTGACATCTAAACGAACTCTTGCTATGGAATGAAATTGATCGAGGATTTCAGAGTCTAATCTCTTAATCTTGGGTTTCATTTTCTTTCTTTCTTTCTTTTTTATGGCATTCCCTCGGTTTTATTTCGAACCTGAAAAATAGTGATGCTAGATGCTTAAATTGAGTGCATTTAAAAATCGAGTTAAAGTCCTGGAACCTTTCGAAGTTCGAAGTTGAAATCAAACAACAAGTTCATCCCTCAGTTCAACTAATCTACTCAATAGCCTTCTTCGGAAAAGCCTATTACTTCACAGTACATTAACTCACTTGTGGTCACTCTCCACTTCTTCACAGATATAACCGATAATTCAAATGGCGTGATTTAATAAAACTCACAACCCGAATTAACTCGTCAAGGTAACTCTTGAGTTCTGATGGCACCTTCTTTGCTACTCATACCTATCTGTGGATACAGCAATGAACCTACACTGAAATGGAGCTACAGTATTATTAAAAGTTACTAGCCCACTTTCCTTCCACACATCGATCTTTGTCGCTTCTAACACCCACACATTTATTCCAATTAATACCATTGTCAACCATGAACTTGTTCACAATCTGAAACAATTCTGCTGATGTGGTAGGTGTTTACAAAACATTTTCGGCCTTTTCATCCACTTTTAACTGCATTATTTGATAATGAAACTAAACTCAAAGAAGCTTTTTAGCTCAGAACTGCCGAACCTATCAGCAGGGTGTTTATTAATTCCTCGCCAGTAGTGTTCCTCGCTTCCCCTTTTCATCGGTAGAGACTAGCGGCGGTTTTTCAGGTGAAATGGGTGAAGCTGTACTTCACCTATTATTTTATTTCTGCATTAATTAAATAAAGAAAACACAAGTTTCAAAAATACTGAAATAAATATCATAAAATGCCAGCAAGAATAACACCAACTCGCTTTATTATAGTTTTGCCTACAAGTAATTCACAATACTGATGCTAGAAGGCACCATCCGTCTTGCAAAGTAGGCTCCTTTGGTTTCTCAGCAAAAGGAAGGAAAGGAAGCATTTAGGATTGTCCCTAGCTATCTTCTTTTCTACTGACCTTGAGCTTTGAGCGGAAGTGAGGTCCACTATTTGTAGCAGAAGGTGAACTTCTCTGTCAGGCCATTCTGACCAATCAGAAGCGGCCTGGGGCTTAGCGTTGGCAGAGACCTACTCTGTGGCCCCTGTGAAGTTCTCTCTAGCTCTTTCCAAAAGAGATTCACTGCCCAAAGCATAGTGAGATACTGGAATTTTCTCCAAATCCCACCTTAGCAGCACTATGAATGGTTACGATAGGGCTGGAAACTACATGATAATTACCACGGTCGTAAAGAATTTCATCGCCTGTACGATGAATAATCCAGATTTTACTAGTAGAAAATATATAGTAAATTGGATGCTTAGCATCTTAGCTACAGTATGTACGATTTTAAAACCTAGTAAGTTGATCTATCATCACGCTTTTAAGATAAAAAGAAGGGAATAATTCAAGCGCATCTTGCGGACGAACTAGAAAAATTTCAACGTAAATATAACTATCCAGTCGCTGAAGTCTTCTCACTCAGTGTTGAATGCAGAGAATTCAGGAGGTGTGTGGGGGTGGGGTAGGAATTGCACTAAAAGAGGAACTTACTTTCAAGAACAATATTTTATCTTTTGCTATTGCTCATAACAAACTCCCTGGAGAGTTTTGAAGCTCCAATGGGGATTTCTCTCGCCCCACCGTGTAGGTTCACCATTAGTACTATCAGATGTAATTATTATACACGCATATCGGATTGAGCCTATGTCGAAGCCAAGTACTCACCTTTGGTGCTGGGGTCGTCGGATCGATCCCTGCTCATGCTATGTGGGCTTTGTGATGAACAAACACCGTGTGCGTGGGTTTTCTCGAGGTGCTCCTGTTTCCTCCCACTTTCTTCATTCCACCAATTCATCCCATCATCATCC
>JAGDQP010064991.1:0-11485 GCA_022664845.1 Lepisma saccharinum | reverse complement strand
GGACCACTGTGCAGGAAATAAATTTGTGCAGGAGCATTTTTTCTCATCTTCTCGTGTAAAATCTGATATTACGGCTTCCCTTTCGTTATATACAGGCAAACTAACACTGACAAAACACTTTTCACGGGATTCCTAATATGAAAACCAAAAAAGATAAATGTTTCATTTCAACGATCTAAGCTTCCGAAAGCGTGGGAAATTGAGTTTTAGAGCTTGATATTTTCAAAATGACTAACAGAAGAACTGAAGCGTCATGATACCCTCAAAAACTTCAAACCTAGGCATGCTATATTCCAAGATCGAAAATCCGGAACGCTACCAATTTACGAAAATCTTTGTAATGTGAAAAATAGTAAAAGGTTAAACACTTTAATTAATATCTTTGTGTTAAAAACGGTCAATTTTATATCCAACACTCTGCACCTATAGTGAGGGCCGTTATGTCGTGCAGAATCTTTGTTAAAAGCAAATACTTATGGGCGTTTAATAGCTTCAAGGCTGATGATCAAAATGAGATAAGTTCCCATTTTTTATTCATACTGTTTTCCAATATGGCGTCCAAGATGGCCGCCGCGAGTACCCGCGCATACCAAGAATCTCCAGTTGAACACAAAACTGAATTTGGTTTCTTGTTATAGATTTTTCGGGTCAGGAAAAACGTATTTGCTGTTAAATTAAGGATAGGAGTGATCGATTTTGCGTTACTGGTATCATGGCGTTCAAGATGGCGGCCGCGAGTTCTTGAGAAAACCAAGAAACTTGCCTGTTGAAGCCTGAAGTGAATTTGGCGTCTAGTTATAGATTTTCTGGTGAGGGTAAACTAATTTGCTGTTAAACTTAGCATATCCCATACCTGTACATAACAGCCCTCACTAATATTCTGAAAAGGAAATTCATATATAAGTGTTATATTTAAGTGAATCCCAGGTTTATGATTATTTAAGCCTGTCGTGATGTTTAAAGAAGTTTGATTTTTTTCTTTGTTACAGATGGTAATGTGAACGAAGTAAACACTCAGTGAATATGGAAGGACCTTTAGCGACACCTGCAAAGAAGAAGAAACCAGATTTTTCTCTGTGCCTAATATGTCAGACCTTTAAAGGCAACAAGGATTATAGGAACTATATAGTGAATCCCACAAAAGATGCAATAGTGAAAGTGATTGAGTGTGCGAAAGTTCGCGTTCGGAACGGAGAGAAAGAGTATGCTCCTTTGGTGGACCAGTTAAACAATTTCTCGATTGAAAACTTGATGGATAAAAATGTTTCATTCCACAAAGCGTGTTACGGCAATTTAACCAGTAGCGAGAAAATTATCAGAGCAAAGGCTAGGTTTGAGAAAGCAGTACAAGAAGGGAAAAGTGGTGATGCTTAGAGAAAAATGCGAGGACGGCCAACTGCTAAAACAGATATAGCAAGTTGTAGTTCTCCAGAGCTGAATTGTAGTGGTACAACCTCTCGAAACTTGAAATACGACAAGGAGAAGTGTGTTCTTTATCAAGAGGATAATAATAACACCCTTCATGAGGTAACAACAGCAAGTATGGGATTACAACTTAAAGAAATTGGTGCAATGACTTTGGACAAAGAACTGAAAGCGCGACTAAGATTTTTAGTAAGTACTGATGATCCATTGCTTGCTGTCGCGTATGATATGAAGTATCATTTGGAGTGCCTTGTTAAATGTAGACGCCAAATAGACCAAAATAAACCTGAAGAAAATATCAAAGTTTTGCAAGTTGTATCTGAAATCGAACTTCTGAATGCGATTGATCAAGCATTCGACCTTCAGGACAATGTCATTCTCAATAAGAATGACATTCACACAACATACCTCAGTATCCTCGAATAAAATGGTGTGCCGATTCCGGAGAAACCAATGTACAAGCAACATCTCAAGAAACCACAAGCACATTTTAGTCGTACAGAAAACAGAAAGCTTGCTGAGCAGGTGATGTCCACAAAAACGAAAGATATCGCTATATCAACGGTCCAGAAAATGTCTACGTTGAAAGAAGATGTTGGTATTATTTTCCATGCAGCGAGCATTTTACGACGAGAACTCAGTGGTCACTCGACATGGAAATTCAAAGTTTGTATGGTTCGCAGTGGACAACATCGACTTTTTGGAAGACACAGTAAATGGAAAGGATTACACTTCATGGAACAGTACTTACAGTATTTCAGTCTGCTGATTCTAACAGCCCAACTATAGTGTCGCCAATTAATTATACAGATTATGGATCCATAAGTCCAACAAAATCAGAAACTATCATACTCAACTGTCTCAATCTTAAAGTCCGTAATAAAGTTATGTCATATCCTATAAGCAATTCACGTGAAGCTACTGCCAAAAGTAACAATCTTTATCTAATCTGGATACTGAGTTGTCTTAATTACTCACCGGGTGTCTCGAACTATGTTGTTAGTGACAGCCCAGGAACGTGGAGCATGTTCAATTCCATCCTTTCAACACCAGGAACAATCACAAACATATCTCTAGTACCACTTTTGATTCGGCAGCCACCTACAGATTACAGCGTACTGTATACTATAATCATGAGATCGAGGGATATATCATGCTTCATCATGGGATCAGACCATGTTACGTGCATCTAGATGGATCTTCAGCTATACGAAATTGCCATGAAGTTGTGGGTGTATCGAGAAGACATTGTGAATCAGTTCATATTTCCACCTGGGGAGCTCCATGCAATCATGTGGGCACTGGTTACTATAGGAAAATACATTGAAAGCAGCGGTATTGATCAAGCCTGGGTGGAGGCTGGATTGTACTCTCCTTCTGTAGTCACCCAAATTCTGAATGGAAAGCATCTGTATCGAGACCTTGAGGCTCATATTGTAACACTCTTGTCTTTGTATCAGTTCTACGTTGAAGACTTCCCTAAGTTTTGTCCTGAACAACACGATAACCTGCAGGCCTTGTCAGCTATGGTTTCGGAAGCATATGAGGCTGACAAAAACGCATCTCAAGACCAGAGATGCCATCTTAAGAATGCTGTATCACGCGTTTCAGAAATGATAAATAAGGAACACATCATCGAAAATTTTCGAAACTTTGAAGAAGGTTTCAGCGACGCTCAAAGATTTATGAAGAACTATATGAATCAAGTGCTAGTTATTTTGAATTACTTGTAAGCTACACGGGAACGAGACTGGGAACTTCATTTGGAAAGTACCGAAGCTCTCATTAAGTACTTTTTTGCTCATGATCACCTTAACTATGCTCGAATGCTACCTCTCTACTTGTCAACAATGCATAGTTTGAAAGAAAAGCATCCTAAGGTATGGAAGGAACTCAAACTAGGGAACTTCTGCGTCACAAAGTCCCCCATTTCCACGGAATTACATAATTGGTAAATTTTTGATGAGACGCAAAGTTAAAGAAGCAAAAACGACTTGTTTATAACGTCATAATGTAAAATATAACCATCAAAATGGAGTAGATAGACTAGTTGAACGATATTTGGTGAAGTACTATCAGTTCGATATACTATATTTTTTAATTACGGTATTTTTTGCTTTTATTGCCATGTTATTTATAGGCCTGAAAACATATTCAAAATGACAGCAATCCTCTGACCAAGTAAATGATTAAAATAATAGAAATCTATTTTTTCCTCTCTATAATACACATTCTTTCAAATGAAACACTAATATTGCTTTTAATATATAAATTGCACGAAATTACATAGTGACCCACATTTATATCTGGTCAGATGGAAAGTTTCTTGGTTTTAGCGGGTACTCGCGGCCGCCATCTTAGACGACATGATAGCAGTAACGCACAATTTATTACTCCTATCCGTAATTTAGCAGCAAATTCGTTTTCCTTGACCCAAAAAACCTATAACTAGAAACCAAATTCAGTTTTGTGTTCAACTGAAGGTTCATGGTTTGCGCGGGTACTCGTGGCGGCCATCTTAGGCGCCATATTGGAAAATAATGTGGATAAAAAATGGAAACCTACGTCATTTTGGTCATCACTCTTGACCCTATTAAACGCACGTAAGTATTTGCTTTTAACAAAGATTCTGCACGAAATTACACAGTGACCCACACTACTCAGTAATCGCAATGAAAATGATACCACTTCTAAAATTGTTAAAATATTCCCTGGTTGAAGTACGTGCCCATTGTTGTGTAAAAGGAAAGAAAAGTTAAAACATATTCAATCAATAATACAAAAAATACATTTTTCCACCTCATAAGTTTTTATTTTATTTATTTTTTTTAAAAAATTCTCAACATTGCCTTGCCGATTTTACTGAACAAAGTATACTTTTTTCTTGGCATTGTTATGGTCTACGGAAAAATACCAAGAAATTCATTCGGTGGTTTAAATATCTCCGAAACAGCAGGCAGATAAAACAAAGGGTAATAGCGCAATACGCATTGAGTAACAAAATGCTTTTTCCCCAGCCAAATGAATTAGATTTTTCGTTCAATATTAGGGGAATTGAATCGTAAACTTGAATTAAATCATTGTTCTATGTAGTCAAGACTTTTTAAAAACCTTGAGATACCATACTCATTAACTGAAGTGAATATAATCGTGTAAAAAGAAAGGAAGCAATAAGTTCACCCTTCCTCTATTCTTCGATGTAAACCGGTACATTTATACGTCCCGACAATTATTTTCGGGGTACCGGGAAGCATATTTCAATTCTGGTATGTTCCCGGATTTTCCGAGACGAATAGCAACCCTAATCAAACCTTTTCTATTAAAAAAAATGCATTTCAAAATTGTGCATTGGGTGGACAAGGGATTTTTCCTAAGGAAGTAGGAGACCACCCCGGAGTACCGTTTTGACGGTCTGTCTGTCGACAACTTTCAACTCAGGAACTACTAGGCCTGGTGGTTGAGGTATCGTTGGAAAGGTCTTGAGACGAGTTCAATCCCGTATTATTCATCCAAATCGCAGCGGCGGGTTTCGAGTTCCGGGACCTATATTTTAACTCAAGAAGTAGGACTATGAAAGTTTCTCAAGTGTAATGGAAAGGACTTGGCAAGACTAATACAAAGCCGTATTATTCATCCAGATCATAGGGGCGAGGCTCAAAATACCGGGAGAGGGTAATATACTCAGGAACTGTTAGACCTAGGAAAATAGTTGAGGTGTCGTTGGAAAAATCTCGGAGGAATTATTCCAACGGAACATTTATAATCCAAGGCTCGCTGCTGAAGCTGTAGCTCATATACACAGTCCGCCGACTGGAATCCGCCTCACTTGTTTTTAAAAGTGCGTTTGATAATGAGCTCAATTGAAGTTTGAAGCAAACAAAATCCTAAATTCTAATACTGAACCTAGAAATTTCTTAGACTCCATCGAAGTGATTAAATATGTTTACTTATATATTTGCTTTGGGCTGCTGGAGATCCCTTCTTGCAATTTTTGAAAGCTTCCTTTTTTATTTAATATCAACAGCTGTTGCAGAAATGTTCCAGAAATTATTGATAAAATGCAGCACAAGATTCAAAAACACTGTCACCAAAACAAAACAAACTTCACTATACGCATTGCACACAAGTTTTCTCACTCACAACTAGTAATGAACGAAACTAACACTATGGTGTCTGTAATTTAGTCACTATCACGATCCTTCTTCATCCTATTATTAATGATATTCCACTAAAGTATATACCTCCGATTTGTAGGATCAATGACAATGTTTGTTTATCCGTTTCCCTATCCTGACGCCACTCAGCCTATAGCGTCTCGAGAATGGAAACAGTGCAAAAGGGGCTTATGAGACTTGTATTTAAAATATGCCTTATTTTCCATTTGCAACTAATCCTGCCCTAAACTGCCTTTGGCAATGAGTGAAGCACTGTTTTATAATACCGACTTGGGTTGTGTTTTTTTAAGAGTTTCGTTTGTTCATACAATTTTCTTCATTTCCATTCATTATTTTGAAATTTAGAGAAAGGTCAAGTTCTTTAACATCAGCAACCCACAGCCCTCGTGATCATAAAGTACACCGCAGTTGTGAGCAATCAGAGTTTCATCCTCCTTCTCTCTCTCTTTCTTACCACTCAATCTCCTTTTCCCGGTTCAGAGGGGACAATTGGCAGGATATAGCAGCCACAATTGACAACGTGTTGCATTAACCTCTTCCAAGGAGAGGCCGGGGGAGGGTAAAGGAACCCAAGTGAACGTCGAGTGAACCTTCAAATTGTCCTTTGCTTTCAGTGAGCTTATGATATTAACAATAAAAGTGGAGAAAGTGAAGAGATTTTACAGAGGGCTCTTTGTTTTGTAACGGGGTTAGATATGTTAGCTTGCCCATGAGTTTTGTATGTCGAAATGGCTAATTTTAAAATAGCGGTACGACCCTAACGCTACAAGAATAGCAAATATGGTCATCTTTATTGGGTAACATTACGCTTCCAAGACAAAAGGGCCGGCGGAAGGGGGGACACCTGGGAATTTCCGTCTTCCCGGCCAGGAAAATCCGACCCTAGTTTCAAATTTTTTGGTCTTCAAAAGTACCTTCGGAGCCGTAAAACCGTTTCACGGAGAGGAGAGGTTTTTCTGAAAGAAACCCTGAGCAAACACAAAGCTAGCTGACATGACAATGATTCTGAGAGTTATTTGCATTCAGTTAATACAGTATTGAAATTTTAGTCTGACCGATTCTGTAAAGTAATATTTGTTTATCCACAGAGCCAAAACTGAAAGTATAACGGACTACAGCACGATTTAGCCTGGCCCGGCCCGGCCAGGCCCGAAATCCACCCCTGTAGTCAATCCTTCGTGTTTTGCTTGTATATGATACTTTTTTCATTTGCTCAGTTTACCAGGCTCTTAGGCCAATTACTTAAAAGAAAAAAATTGACCGGGTATCACCATAGCAAATATTTATTTCTCTTTACTTCAATAGTAATATATTTTAGTTAGTAACAAGGACAAGACAAAGGACAAGGACGAGCAGGTGTAGGGACACGAAAACACGAACTAAACAAAAATAACAAAAGACTTGACTATATCGCACACGTATTTCAAAAGTGACACAACTAAAAAAAATTGAATTTCAAGTTATTACCATAAATAAGCTAAGTATGCTTTGTCCTATCAACTATTAAAAGTTGAATAAAATAACTTCATTCTTTGTCTGTTAGATGACACTTGTGTCACTTTTGACGTTTCTGAAAGCAATCATTATACCTCCACAAAAGTGACATAATTGTTAGTTGTGCGTTCATTGTTATCGGGAACGGGCGTGTTCTTTAATGTTCAAAACTGTTGCATTTTGAGTTGTAGCGTTTTTGAAAGATAAAAGGGATACCTTCTTCAGAGTTACGACAGTTTTGATGATCGAGTGTGAATAATTTAATAGTTGCATTTTGACATGTGTAATTTCTGCTGCATAAAATAATTGCCAAGTGTTGGTTGTATTTCGTGTTGAGTCACTTTTGATTAACTATTACAGATTTTCCTCCAATTCAGTAGGCTATTAAACATGAATATTCCAAGCAATTCAGCTGCTATTTTAAAACTGGCAATCGCGAAATACACGGAAGAACTTCAAGAAGGTCGGATGACACAACATAACGCCACGATACTATATGAACATAGTAATGCATCAATTTATCTTGATATTAGATGTTCCCGTACGGATCTGACTATAACTACTCCACAGTGAATGCACCAAATAATGACTCTTCTCAACTTGAAAGTTCTTCAGTTGACATTCCACAGTGGACGGACCTAGCTGCAACATCATGTCCACAAACAGAAGAAAGTGCTTTTTTTACAGTGACAAGTAATTCCGAGTGTCCTACTGTTTTACGTTTGACCAGATCGAGAGAGAAAATGTTACTACTCGTCCCCCATAAACAGTAATGAAACCATAGGCGGCGCCACAGTGGGTGCAGTGGGTGCAGCTGCACCCACATTAACTTCGATTTTCAGGTTTCCTACAATAATCCTTTCTATTTTGTATAATTTATTGTTTCCTATGTTTGGATATATTTGAGTGACTTCTTAAGTCTCTCATAAGTTACTTGAAAACACAGGTGATTGCAAAGTCCGAGCTAAAGAAAATGGCCTTTTGCTTCAAACGAAGACTTTTAACTTAATAGTGAGTATTGAAATAACGAATCCAATCTTGCAGCTTATTGTACGAACAAGCAAGAGGTTACAGTGCTCAGCCATTGATTTGTATGAGGCCATGGATTAGGTTAATAGCTTGTCGATTGCCTTACGGGATCTTCGAAGTGCTGAATCTGCGTTTGATGATATCTTCAGTAATGCAGAAGAAAAATGCACGGAAATTGACGTTATTGTTCCATCGCCTAGAAAGCGAAAAATCTCTTCATTTGTGGACTACTCACAAGAAACAGACGTTTTTGCGGAAACGACAAAGGAGGCAATCAAGTATTGGACATTCTATCCTTGATTGGATAGCTTTATTCTGGGACTTAACACAAGATTTTCTCAACAGACTATAGGCCTCATTCAAGTAACTGGGAAAATTGTTCGCCTTGCTCAGTGTAATAGTACTGATTATCAAGTAGTAGCAGAACGTTTTGGTCTAAATGCGTCAGAAATTCAAGCTGAAATCAGACTTCTACGAGCAAGGCGCTTGAACAATCCTCCATCTACAGTTCTTGATTGGCTAAAGTGGTTGCAAAAATCCGGAACAGAAAGGGTGTATGTGAATTTCTACAGATCGATGAGAAAGTTTTCAGTGATTCCGGTTACTAGTTGCTTATGCGAACGGAGTTTCTCCAAGATGAATTATATCAAGTCCAAACTAAGATCGACTATGCTTCAACAGAGACTCAACTCCATAATGTTGCTTTCTGTTGAAAAGTCGATTTCAGTGAGCATAGATATTGAAGATGTCATTGAAGAATTTAAAGAATGTCTTCCATTCAACAGAATAATGTCCTTATAAAAGCTCTTGTAATTGATGCCATTGCAAAAAAGTACCCTTGTACACTTAAAAATTCTGATATTTCTTTGATAAATCCATAACTCACACGTGTATCCATGTATGAAGTTTCTTTAAATATGTACATGAAAGTTTTTATTGCGCACCATGGTAATATTTTTTACTATGTCTTATCCCTTCCCAGCCTGCACCCACATTACCAAAATCCTGGCGCCGCCTATGAATGAAACTGACATTGATGGTTCAAAAGACGATCCAAATTTTATCATCAGTTCTCGAGACAGTGCCGATACTTCTAATGATGTCACTGATTCCTCTTTCAGTGCTGACTGCCAAGTTGAAAAGAAAAATGTAACTGACAAACCAGAAACTAACAAAATGGTTAAAAAGAGAAGGCAAAAACCTGAAAGTTGGGGGATTAAGAAAGCTAAATTGCTAAGAAATTCTGAAGAAGCTTATATTTCATCCTCAAAAAGTAGAAAACAGTTTCCTGCGAGCAACATTCGTCCACCTTGCAAAGAAGAATGCAGATTGGGTTGCAGTAAAAAAAAAATGAAACAGTGAGAGAGAAAATTTTCAAAAACTACTGGAAACTTGGTAACGTTGAGAAGCAAAGAGAATTTATCTTAGCAGGTACTGAATTTATCAAACCCAAATATCGATATCCAAACACGCAAAATATGCGGAATTTTAATTCGGCATTCTATTTTGTGGTCAATATTAACCGTGTTAGAGTGTGTAAAACATTTTTCATGGAAATCCTTGATATAAATGATAGACCGATTCGGACAGCTTTGATGAAAGAAAATGCAACCGGATTCCTAGCCAGCGATATGGGAGGAAAACACAGACACCAACCAACAGTCGATCCTGAAATTAAAGACAGCGCAAGAATGTTTATCAGTTCTATATCCAGGATAGAATCGCACTAATTAAGAGCTCAAACCAAACGTAGATCTATATATATCGAGAGTGGGAAAAGTTTGGCAGATTTGTATCGTGATTATAAAGAAGAACGCGTGAGACAGCACTTACCATTTGTAACTTCAAGTATGTTCAATCACATTTTTAATGGTGAAATTAATATCTCCTTTTTCATTCCGAGAAAAGACTAGTGCGATCTTTTTATTGTCCAGCAATAAGAAAAAAGACATCCAAGAGCTAGTCGATAAAAATATAATCCAAAAGTACTATTATAACTCATTTTTTAAAAATGTTCTTGAATTAGATTGAATTTCCTTCTACAACCTGTAATAACTTTGGCTCATGAAGAAAGAAGGTTTTATCTCAGAGTTTTATAATAATTTCATTATCCGTTATTAATATTTTATTATGCTTTGTACTTCTCGTATTATTCTAAATAAAGAAAAGTTAATCATTTTTAAAATTGAAAGTAAGAACATAGTAATTATAAGATAGATATCCTAACTCACATCGACAATATTTTTTCGTGACAACAAAACATCAAAAGTGTCATAATGTGCTCTTGTACTCACGAAATTTTACCTTCTACTCACGATTTTTTAACATTTTACTCACGAAATGAACCACGAAGTGTAAACATCTTTATTCACGAAATTCTACTGTCACTACTAATTACACAAGTTATATTTTAGTGTTGTGTGAATGAATTTAGCTATAATGACTATTATTTAAATCTTATTTAAGCGAACACAGCTTTTTATTTATTTATAATCTTACTGTAGGATTATAAAAAAGGAACTGTATTGGAACTGTATATGTATTGGATTCTGTAAAAACAAAAACCGGTTGTGCTCAAATTGCCCCAAAATATGCGATATTAATATTATTTTAAAAAGTTTCATGCTGAAATTTGCAGAACATCTGAACTTGTCAATAATTTATAATTCTTTCTTCCGAACTGTACCGTAAAATTTTCCTGAACTCAATTCCTTGCAAAACTATGCTCCACTCAATTTCTTTGGAATTCAAGCTTGCGCCTCAAATTTCTTAAAATATCAGTTTTAAAATTTAATTGCTGCAAGTAGTTGGTGTGCTTCATTTGTGTTTGATTTTCATAAATACATTTCTGGAGTTCATTTCGTAGGATAAATATATTAAATTTTTCTAAGGGTCGGTTTCAATTTAAATTTACAAAAATGGAAACGAAATTATGGTCAATCAGTTGTATTTCGTTTGTGCAATAAAAATTTCATTTGTGCTCAATTCGTGGCTAAAATATACGACATTCCACATCTTTACGAGACGAGATTCACTCTGAAATTCTCAGAAAATATTAATTTCAATCGTAATATATCTACGACGAATTGAACACAAATGAAACTTCCTAAACCACAATCCACATTGTAAAAATAAGAGACACAACGTTCATCCAAAAAATGGAGGCAGCTGAGCTGCCTCCACTTTTTGGATTAACCTACATTCAGCCAGTTTTCGGTTAAAAGTTTTACTTTCTGTAAAATTTCAAAATGCGTATATATATATATGTATACATATATATGACTGTTCCAACGTATTTCATTCAAGCAGAACATTTTTTAAAGTAGAAAAGAATAAAAGGTAATATTCCTTTAAAATAATAA
>JAGDQP010064990.1:0-11485 GCA_022664845.1 Lepisma saccharinum | reverse complement strand
TTTAAAATAGGCTGGCAACACTGACAACTGCTGTACTTAGGTCGGGGACACCCAAAACTTTCTTTTATTTTCCATATCAAAGCTTTGCTTTTATATACTTTAAATAAAATACGTTTAACACGTTTCATTTAAAAAGATAAAAACGTGTAACAGTTTCACCAACTAACTAACTACTTGGCTTCATCAGACACAGATTTAGTGTCTGATGAAGCTAAGTAATTATAGTTAGTAGGTCAATCTGTTACACGTTTTTAGTTTTTGTCTTGCTTAAAGAGACGTCAGCAGTATTACAAATTGAAGGCTCATGTTTTTTTCTCTAAAAAGCGGAAGATGTAGTAAATACGAACGTTTTTTTCTATTTACAACACTAGGCGGAGCCCAGTCGGGGGACGGTGCATATAAGCTACCGCTAGACTTCAGCAACGAGAATCCTGTTTATATGATCAATGTTGTACTAGAAAATTGCGACGAGACTTTTCCAACGACACATCTACCACCTTCACAGCCCCAGTAGTTCAAAAGTTGAAAATCCACCCTCGTAGCTCGGGAACCGATCCTAAAACTGGATAAATGATACTGCTTTCAACTCGTCTTGCCATGACTTTTCCAACGAATCCTCAATCACTTTCCTAGACCCAGTAGTTCCAAAGATATAAATTGCCCCCCCCCAATATCTGAAACTCGAGATACGCCCCTGCTATCTGGATGACTAATACTGGTTTGAACTCGTCTTGGCAAGACTTTTCCAACGACTCCTCATCCACCTTCCTAGTTCCAGTAGTTCCAAAGTTGAAATCTCCTCCCGAAGTTCGAGAATCGTCCCTGCTATCTGGATGAATGACATGGGTTTGAGCTAGTCCCAGCGAGACCTTTTCAACGACACCTCAACCACTTTTCTAATCCTAGTAGTTTCTGAGTTGAAAGTTATCGACAGACGGACAGAGCGGGTGCATAAGGCCTCACACATGTAAATTTGCTGCTGAAGCTTAAAACGGAAAGAAAACTCGATATACAAAAGACAAGCTCAAACATAAAGTTCCTGGTTAGTTGTTGCCGACGAGACGAGATTTAGACTGTCTCGTCTCGAATATAACTTGTCCAGAGAGTGTTTCGTCTCCAAAAGATGTACACTTTGCATTACGAGAGCTCTGTCTCGTCTCGTCTCGTGGCAACACTAATTCCAGGTGGTGTGTATAAAATTAATTGTGGTAAAGTGTAAATGCACTAAAAATTAGTTTTATGATGAACATTTTTACCACCATCAAGAGAAAGTTCTTCAACCACCAATTCAAAGAACTTCCCTGCAAATAATGACCCGACAGCAAGACTTGAAACAATACCCTGTATTACCCCTGAATACAGTACATAACTGGAGACAATTTGAAGATTATTTTGAGCCGATCCAATGCATGGAACCTTGAACTCTATCCTCCATCATAGAACTGAGTAGATGTGGATGTAAGATAAACAGATGTGCCCTGAACTGTAGTTGTGTGACGAACAATACAGTGAAATGTATCAGTGCTGTGGAGATCCTTAATTTTGTGATAATTACGTTAATGAAGAGGAAGGAGAAGACACTCTTCAAAGTGACAATGACAGTGACAGTGACAGTGACAGTAATTCTGAAACCATGTTCTAATATAGAAGCATGCATTGAAATGTAAATTTATTTATTCATGTGCTCAATATATTACTTTTAATTAAGTTGCGAGAGCTATGAAGTAAAGTCTACTATCGCAATAAATTGCAGGGTGTTCACAGAAATCTGTACTCTCCTTCAACGAATTTAATGTCTCACTATGGTTGGGTGCCTCTCCGAAACTAACCGTGTTTCGAAATTTCTTTAAAGTTTTTTTTATTATTATTATTATTGTTTCGGTCTGAAGAATTTGCAGACTAGGTCTGTGCTGTGAAACGTTCGTGAAGACATGCCACAAATATTATGCGATAAGCCCACCAAATTCAGTGGCCGTAGCTCAGTTAATAGAACGTTGATTTCGTATTTAGGAAGCACACAAACCCAGCGGCCGATCACTTTGATTCAGTGTTCTCCCAGGTCATAATACGAGGTACACTTGAAAAGTAATGAAACTGGCAATATTGTGCAAGAACCAGCAACTCTTCTACCACCCCGTTCCACAGAGTGGCTGAATCCTTTTCGGACAAACAGTGCAAGTTTGACCTCCATACTGTAACTACGCGATTTTTGCGACGAGCTGAAGTAAATGTGTGTTTGTTAGGTGCGTTACGATAATGGACCGTGAAAAGTTGAAGCAAAGTTGTGCCATCAAATCTTGTGTGAAACTTGGCGAATAGACTGCTGTTACTTATGATAAGTTAAAAAGGGTTTATGAAGAAATTTCAAATCCAGAGCACAAGGGTTCAGATGGCACAAGTACTTTTGTGAAGGTCGAGTAGAAATGAAAGATGAAGCTCGTTTGGGAAGACCGGCAAGGTCACGAACGAAAGGAAATGTGAACAACGTGCGTTGTCTTATGATGTCGGATAGGCGAATGACATTGAAAATGATCAGCAGTAGCTATGTTACATTTGAACGATTTTACAGTACATCAAATTTTGACTCTGGACTTGAAGATAAAGAAAATAGGCTCGAAGATAGTGCCGAAGAACTTCTCCGTTGAGCAGTCCTGGCAGGTGGATGTTTGTCGTGATGATTTTAACTGCCTTTAGATTGAGGCAGATTCCTTCCGTTGCGCCATCACAGGTGAGATGAATCATGGATTTTTGAGAACGATTCCAGCGAAATTTCTCCCTCACTAAAGCATTCCGACCCAAAGTCCATAAATTCTAGTCAATCAATACAAAGTTCATATCGTATCGAAATTGATATAAAACTATCGAATCAAAGTATCGATATATTGAATATCAATCCAAACTTTGATATTTTTATATATCGATATCGATTCGATATATCAAAAAATAGAACATCCTTACAAGAAACCCGAACAAAGACATGTAATACTGTTTTCCCACTGTTTAAAGGTACTAAACTACGCGTATTCCCTAAATTAGGGATCATTTTTGACTTTTCTGTATGGCAACACTGATTTTTACCGAAAATGAAAAAGAAAAGTTAACCAAAGCAGGAGGAGGAGGTTACCAGAAGAAGAGGAAGAGTTTTGTGACGGAGCAAACTTTTCAACGAAGTCAAAGAAAACTATCTCCGTCTCGATACAGTGATTGCTGTTCACACAAGTTTAAGTGGGTCTATTGTTATTAAAATTGTTGTATTCTAAGGTTACGCTATTGAGTTATAGAGAGAGTTGTTTCAAAAGCCTCGTCGTACGAGAGTTTTGCTTTCTTTTATATACAGAACATCCACCACCATTTATCTGGGGCTTCTCTGAAACGACACAACAATACAATTCCCCCGCCATTTTTTTTCTGATATTATTTCCTTCACGTGGAAATACGTATAGCTTTTAACGTAACTGAAATGGATTCACTATACCTATAGGTATATTTGCCCTGAATATTTTCCTTAACTTTTTCAGCTCCATTTTATCTGGAACAAGCATTTTTTTAAAGAAATATATTCATCCTGGTTTTTCGATATTCTAGAACGAATAGGAACAAGTTTTGCTAATATTCAATTTCGACCTTTAACGGATGTTGTTTTAAATTAACATTGGAAAACAATATTTGAATTATAGAATTTGAATTAAATGGGCCATTTAAATCCGATACCGCTTCCGGTCTGGGGTATATGGTGTTCCCTGTTCAAACAAATAACGGATCCATATGTTTACTTTTCGACGTTACATTTTTTTGGTACTTTTTTAAAGAAAGAAAAAAAAAGACTCCCCCGAGGTTTATGATTCAATGATAACCATTTTTCACATAGTGGTAACAGTTTTATTGGAGGATGTATATAAGGTTTGAGATTGGTGTGAAGTTATATAGTTTTCATCAGGGATTCCGCCAGGATTTTCATTTTGGGGGGTGTAAAGTCAAATTGGAAGGGTGCAAGTGAAGTTTTGCAAGGTTTCTATCATTTTTTTTTTACTGTGAAAACTTTAAAATTGGGGTGCACTCGAGAATTTGGTGGTAATAACCCCCGACAGGGGAAGTCTGACAGAATCACTGGTTTTCATGGTAACTGTACTTTACATTTTCACGCATCACGTGAGAACGGCTGGATCTATGTTCTCAAAAACTGGAGTTCTGATAGAGTGAAAACCATCCATGTGTTTAGCCGCATCTTGCTGTCTCAAAAACCTTCCTGTAGAGACAAGAAAGAGAAAGAAAAGGATTCTGCAAGATCCAAACAATTCGGGGATTAGCCCGCAAGTTCTCGAGTACGCACCGACAACTTCAACATTTTTACGGCTAAAATTGTGAGAAACCCTATCAACTTTACATACATCCCCCAGTGTTGGTTTTACCTTCCCCAAAATTGACAATTCTGGCAGAAAACCGTGAAAATAAAGAATAGGATAGTAAAGGTAAACGAAGAATATAGCAGGAATTCTGTCGAGAGCAGGAGATAAGATAAAGCGGCAGAGAAAGGAAGAAGATAGAAGCTGATTCGTAGTGAAGCGCACAGAGGAAGAACCAATGGCGAAAGGGAAAGATAAGAAGAGGCGGAGCAAAGAGGAAGAAGAAAATGATTGGTGAACGTAAAAGTGAAAAGGCTTGAGCTAGAAAATTACTGTGGTAAACTGTGTTTATCCCAGATACCAGTAGATGGCAGGAGAAGTCTGAAGACTGCACTATGGCATACAGGGCAAATATGTCACAAATATTTTTTTTTCTTTTTACTAGGACATTAATATTTTTAACTTTGACTCATTGATAATAGATATTTTGAAAACGAATTGCTTCATCTATTCATAAAATGCAGGAAGATACGTTTTCATCAAGAATAAAATACGAGTAGTGTTTCGCAAGGTCGAAATATCTTTAAAGTTTTTTTTTATTTTATAAGACGACATTTATATTATTTGGCCTTACTTACCAGTTATTTCAGTTCCACGAATGCACCTGGTTGTGGAATATAATCAGGCAATACCACGTCATTATAACAATTGTTACAATAAGACAATAGGCCTGCTTTTATCATGCATACGATGCAATGGAGTATCATCAAATAGCTTCGGAAAGTAAGAAACCATACGGCGCAAAGAAATAAACTAAAACCACATTAAAAACAATTATTTAGAAGACGGATGGTTCACATTTTTATGCACAACATTCAATAGTCCATCTATAGTCCTTTTTGTAATTAAAGCTTACATTATTTAAGTTATGAATAAAGTTAAATGCAGAAAATAAATTGAAGGTCAATATTGTCTAAGAGAGTCCTCTGGAGTCAAAACACCTTGAATTTTCAGTTTTTACTCAGGTGTGGCAATCGAAAAGAGGAAACAGTGACGCAAACAGTAATTCTATAACAGTACATATATGCCTAGCACTCAAGATAACGTACACCCACCGCCCAATGAAATATTTTTAATGATAGTGGAGTGCTCGCTTAATATCGATAACAAGTGTTAAAAGCTAAGTTAGAGGGTATGTGTATAGCGAAAAATTCTAACCTGACGTTATTTAACCAATTTCCGTGAATTGTGAACTTTTCTATAATTCCACATTTTCAACAATTTACGGAAATAGGTACCATAAAGTTAGATTATATTATTTTTCATTACATGCATAACCTTTAGCTCAGTTTTTAACGCTTGTTATCCATAATAAGTTAGCACTCGTATACTTTGTTTCTTTGATGTGATTGAGTGCAAGGCATATTTGTACTATTCTGAAACTACTGTTTAAGTCAGTTTTTCTTCCTCTCTATTGTCATACTTGTATACAAACTGAGATTTTGAGGTGTCTTGACCATAGAGTCCCAGGAGGAGCTCTAGTATACAATTACCTATTGTGTTTGAAGTATTTTGATATAATTCAATGTAAAAATAATCAGTGATCGAGGGACACCTTACAGTAGTTCTGACGTAAGTTTAATTTCTCTTGTTATTTAGTTCCCGGTAAGGTTATTGAATATTGCGTAGGAATTGCTACATTCGTTTTTGACTCTTCATGCATTCACGGAAAAAGGTAAGGCAACGATACATATTGATACGACAGAACTAGAGTGCTTTTTACCTCTCTTACTGTATAATGCGGTACCTTTTATGAAAAACATTAAAAATTAATATCTAATTTGACAATGCAGTGCGCACATGGAAATGTCTCCAAGGGTTAGAGAGGAGGAGTTTACATAAGTCGTCTTCATTTTTTTTTTTTTGTCCTTTTCAGAAAAATTGAAAAATATATATTGTGACAGCTTCATACCAAGCTAAGAGGATAGATACAAGGAAGAAAAGATTCTCTTTCTCCCTACCTTACTCTTCCCCTTTCCCTCTCTCTGTGTGAGTGAGTGTGTCTTTCTTTCTTTCTTCTTATTTATTTCCACTATTCTGCTTATTTTCATGCGAAAATAATTTTATACGGTTTGCTTTTCCACTTTACTTCTTTTTTTTTATGTGTGTTTTGTAAAAAGATTATCATATCCCATCGGTTCCCATATCTAAAGGAACAAGATAATACCTTGGTAACAGTAATGATACCTGTGTTTTATGCTGCTTTTATTATAATGCAGTAATAGCATAAGTTTTTTTTTCTTTTTCGTAAAATTGTGTTACAGTAGTTTAGAATACAGGCTTTCCTTTTCCCCATCTGCTTTTTCCTTGACACTGTTTGTTCAAAGAGTGTGGAACTTTTCCAAGTACCATCCGACATTCGTCTAGTAAAAAGACCTCGTTTACACCAACTAACAGGCTTCGAATTTGAATTTGAATTTAATTTTAAGGCCGGATTGATGAATTGGTGGAATGAAGAAAGTGGGAGGAAAGAGGAGAACCCCGAGAAAACCCACGCATACGATATTTGTCCACTACAAAGCCCACGTGGCATGAGCATGGGATCGAACGTACAACCCCAAGCACCAGAGGTGGGTCCTCTACCATTGAGTCCACCACGACCTCTAACAGGCTCCGACAAACTGCCTTTTACCACCCTCTCATTTTGGAGCTTTCGTTTGTTATACAGCCACTAAACATTGTTACTTGACCGAATAAGGATTTTTCTTGTCAGCTTTTCCTCCCCCCTTTAAAATCTGCACGGACGGCCATTTTTTATGATCAGCTTAGTGTCATAATATCTATGGAAGTAACGTCACTTTGACGACACTATACCATCTATCAGTGTTGTACTCAAGTACGTGGTGAACTATATAACATTTTACTAAAGCGTTGCTTGACAGCTGGCCGACTAATGTAGCTGGCCGGTTCGCTAGCTAGGGTTCGATTCCCGCCCAGTTCAAAATTTTTCAATTCACAACAATACTTTTCCTCTTAGCAATTACAAAAGATTCTCTGTTTTTGCCTCTGTGGTGAATCATCCTATTAGGTTGTATGCCTATGGAAACAAAAGACAAATAAAGTGTGCTTCGAGATTTAGTTAATTTGATCATTCTTCGACTTGTGAAATAAAGGAAACACACTTACGAATATAAGTATCAAGATTTATGTCATTGTGAACGGTTTTACTATAATAGATGCCTAGTAAATCAATGGAGAATTATTTGTGGCTGTGTCGGTTGTATTTATTAGAGTGTAGATTGCTCTGACGATTCGTAAGCTAAATATTAGCTACGTGGAGGGCTGTCCTCAAGATACCACCCAGTTGATTTGAAAGTTTAACCACTCGGAAATATGCATATGAGAGACTACATCCAAGCAGCTATATACCTGAGACTGCAATATAACAGCTTCGTTTTGAACTTTAAACATTTCACACAATTCACGGAAATAGGTGAGGTGAAGTCAGGTTAGTTTTTTCTTTATTATCGTGATGGAAACACTAAAGCATTACGTTTAATGTTATAAAATTGTTTTGCATTTCTAAATTCCTGCATGCTTACATTTCTACATAACATCATAGAATGCCAAGATTACATGCTTCTATGCATCAAATAATGCTCCTAATATACAAAATTTATCTTGCTATATTTTTATTCATTCCCGGTGGGTGATTGGTAATGGTTTCTGACTTATAATTATTGGGTTTCGGGTCTAATAACTGCATGGTAGAGATACAAGAGGTTCGGAGCTCACTTTGAACCCCGTCCTTAGGACGTAATCTTCGTGTGATGGAAGGTAATGGTTTACCTTACACAAGGAACCTTTGGGTCATAGACCTGCCTCCGGTGAGAACTCCCATCGTCATAATCAATTCTCTACGTTTAGAACAAAATAAGCCGTCCTGTTTCAACAATTTATTAATATCCAGAACGTGCTAACTAGTGAGTTTTTAAGGTTGGGACCTACAATTATTGTTAAAGTATTCCGAACCACTCCATTCAATGGACCCCGACGGGACTTGAACCCGTGACCACGTGCAAAGAAACGAGCTGTTCTAACTTCTAGACAAACCAGGATCAGACAAAATCATCGGAGCCTGTTCTGTGAAATAAGTAACCGAATTTAAGTTCGAAGAACGAATAGCCAAATTCAAATTGAGATCCAAAGAGCTGAATCTGCATCGGAAGTCAGATTCGTAAACTACCAAAAATCCGAATACAGTCGTGATTAATCATAACCTGGTTATTCCTATAGAACATATCTTCAGATAGTTTTGCTCTCCTCATAATCGAGATGCATTAGGCTCGATAGAGGAAACGGCTACGTTCAGAAATTCCTTTGTTCGCACAGTCACACATGACCTCATTCTGATATTGTACCTTGAACTGTAGCCAGAGTCCAATTGTCCTTACGTTTCTTTTCTAACGAGCAGCTTAAAAAAGTTAAAAACATTTTTGGAAGCCTGAACCCTTCAAATGCTGTGAAATAGCTGTAAGCAAGACATTTCAATAAATCTTCAATACAAAATAAGCTATTGCAACATAACCGCACAGAAAGTAACTGTGTATCTGCATCGTAGATACAGTATCTGCTAGTCGCATCTTCTCCAATTGTCATAAGCTAAACTGATTTGCATGCTGTTGATCAACTTCTATTATCCTACTGTTAGAAACACAAGCATTGTAACATGAACAATGCTTCTGGAACATGGTCTACATGTCGGTGCGTTACGGTGTTGCCGATATTAATGCTTTTGTCTTAACGAACACAAGAATGATTCAGTATTGCGTATCTATACATTCATATTAGATTGCAAATTTAACTACAAAGATTCACATTGGAACACGATACACTTAATAGTTCCCATTCTGTCTCATTTGAATATTTGGTAAATTTTATAATTTGAACAATATTATATTTTAGTTATCCACAAAACTTATAAAGAATTATATCTGTCATTAATCTGAAAAAATATTACCGTCAGTAACCATTTGAACAACGGGTGCTGACAAACTGAAGAAAGGTAGAAAAGAGAGCAAGTTAGAAGGAAAGAAATCAAATAACGAATAAGTAAAAAGGAAAGAAGGAAAACATTGACGAATGTTAAAGAGGAAATGAGTAAGTAACAACGAAAGTAAAAAAGAAAAATCTAACACCAACGAAAGGAAAGAAAAAAGAAAATAAATATGAAAGAAGGTTAAAAAAGTAAAAAGAAATCGAATATCAAAGAAAGTAAAAGGTAAACAGGAAACACCAAGGAAAGTAAAAAGGAGCAAATATCAATAGAAATAAAAATAAAGGAAAACAAGCACCTAAGAAAGTATAAAAAAAATACCAAATACCAAAGAAACTAAAAAAGAAAAGAAAGCAACACCAAGAAAGTAAGAGGAAACATTAAAGAAAGTATTGTATAAAGAAAAATCCAACACCAAGGCAAGGAAAGAAAAAAAGAAAGCAAATATGAAGGAAGGTTAAAAAAGAAAATAAATCGAACATAAAAGAAAGTACAAGGGAAACAAAGCAAACATCAAAGAAAGTAAAAGGTAAACAGGAAACACCAAGGAAAGTAAAAAAGTAGCAAATATCAAAAGAAGTAAAACAGAAAGAAAGCGAACACCTAAGAAAGTATAAAGGAAAATATGAAATACCAAAGAAAAGTAAGAGGAAACAAAGGGAACATTAATGAAAGTTAAAAAGAAAATAAAGCAATCACCGAAGAAAGTCAGAGGAAACAAAGGAAACATTAAATAAAGTTAAAAATAAAAGAAAGTGATTACCAAAGAAAGTAAGAGAAAACAAAGAAAACCTTAAAGAAAGTGAAAGAAAAAGAAAGCAATCACCAAAGAAAGCAAGAGGAAACATTAAAGTAAGTAAAAAGAAAATAAAGTAATCACTGAAGAAAGTAAGAGGAAACAAAGGAAACATTACATGAAGTTAAAGGAAAAAAAGAAACATCATAGATATTTGTATAAGGGAGATTATTTTAAGGCATGTATAAATCCTAGAAACCAATTCAAAAAGCATTTTCCTTCATAATGATCCCTCCATGTAAAAACAGAATTTTCCCATACTTTCTATCATATCATTTACCTTAGGGGATACGGTTCCGTAGAAATGTGGTGAGATACGACAGAGAGATTTCTAAGCGAGCCTCCTAACCCCTAATTTTCGGCCTTGGCCGCATATGATTATGTATATCTGGCGTAGGTGGAAGTCATCTAGCAACTTAATCGAAGAGAATGTTCATACAAACATTTTACTTCCTACTTTGAAAATAAATAATAAAAAAGTTACAAGATATGAATTCCTTATCCCAAACATTAGTCCTATTAAAGAATTAATTGGATGAAAGAAAAAGGATGTGAGATTCTTTAAATAGCAAATGTTGGGAGAGAGCTTTTGAACAACCAAAGCAAAGAACAACATTAATGATTCTTTTGATTTGTAATTCTAATTCTAAGCGTTAAGTACAGCCTATCTCACATCTGATCGATCAACGACTTTCCTTCTAGGTCACCCACGAGGAAAGGAATAAATAAGGAATGGTGGCTTCAGACTAAATTGTAGGAACACAACTTAATGGACCAGGAAAGTTAAAGAGAATACTCACAAAGGATCTACGGAGGATTATTTTATATTGATTGAAACAAAGCTTGATAGACATTCTTGACGCAAGATTAGTGATAATGGTTGCCATCTATTACTATAAAATATTTCGTTCATTGTTTTTCCCTACTTCTACGACGTTTCAAGACAGGTCGCCTTCTCTTGTCTTCAGGTATAGTTCGTATATTCTGCAGATGTCTGCGACCAGTTTCGAAACTAGAACCCTGTGCTTTGATGTCCGTTACTCAGGGGTGGATTTCGGTTTCATTTTTTGGTCTGGCCTACTACTTAGCGGAAGAATATACTGCGTGGAAGGAGAACGATTACATGGCCGACGATTGCGGGCCCAAGGGGCCAGTTGCCCCCTCTCCCACTTTTCTCGCGCATTCGACTAGTGAAAAAAATATACAGAAATTCATCTTAAATTAAAGGGGAGAAATGCTTCCTCATTCTCGAGTAATTTGTCCCCCACCGACCATACTACCAAATAAAGT
>JAGDQP010064989.1:0-10571 GCA_022664845.1 Lepisma saccharinum | reverse complement strand
ACCCGTGATTTTTAAATTATTCATTTATAATTTGTTGAAATTTTGCATATGTGATTAGCCTCCTATGCAGGCTCTAAATTAGTTGTGATTTTCCATTTTCCAAAACTGATTTATGTTGTAATGTCAGCTTAAGGTGGCACGAAGGGCACTGATTATTCCTCCTAAGTCATGATGTAGGGGAACATATTTTTCGGAAATTTCTATCTTCACGTTATGCCATGTTGGATTTTCTTATGTTGATTTGACACAAATTCAGGTGATGTCAATTTTTGCACGATGGTGCTTTTGGAAATTTTAACCTTGTACTTCATTTCTTCTCCAGCTTGCTGCGCACGAAATTTTAGAGATTTATATTTCTTTTCGCTGCATTTTCGGGTCTCATTGAGGAGTTGAGTTTTGCCCCCCACCCCCTTTTTTTTTTCAGGCCTTCCCATATTTTGGCTGGGTCGATTCCGCAACATAATACCACCGAATCTTATTAGTACTAAACTTTGAATATCACATTAAACAGATGAAAGTTTAAGTACTGCCTATTGTTTGGATGTATAAATGAATGAAAATACTAGGCTATATGAGTAACTTTAGGTAATCACAGTAGTGAAAGGAAAATTTGGGCTGACGTTTGTTCGTGTAGTCCCATGTATGTAAACTTAAATTAAATTTCGATCTGATGCCTTTGAGCACATGAATGAAGTTTGGATCTTTTATAACTAGAAATGTATTTACTCGTTCAGACATAATTGATTTAACCGAGAAATATTGACCTTGTGAAAAATCTACATAGTTCCGTACACCGAATTTAGGCCTTTGTAATTCAAGAAAACAGCCTGTTATTAATAGCGACCTTGCTTATCATAGAGATTTAATTTCGTTTTCTTTTCTTGTTTGACAACTGCTCATGTTGTGTGGCCGGGAATTGAAATATTCATTCCTTTTTTTTTCTTAAACAAATCAATATATACCGAAATTCAATGTAACCAAACCTGATTGACAAATGCGATGAGAGATGGATTTTTCGTATGTTCAATATTCTGATTTAGACCAACATTTGAAATTTTAGCTGTGACCTGTTATAGGTCCGAGTTCGGCGTTAAGGTGACCTCACACTGATCAATCGAGGTAACTTTCTTTGTGTTCACTTACCAACGAGTGTAAAGGTTTTCTAAATTATTTTTATTCAAACCTTTAGATTAATTTATTTAATTACGTGCGATAGGTGTCTGATCACCTGATAAACCTCAGCGACGGAAGTGCGTCGTACCTTCACGGCTTCTTCGGTTGAAAATGCTAGGATTATTGTTGTAGGATGTACCGAGCTTTAGTTGCAGGCTTCCGGTGTAGTATTACGGTTATGGTTTTGGGAGTGTAGAGAGCACCTCAAAAATGGAACTTCAATATGTAGTGTCGATGACAGAATTCCGACCTGCGTTACCAGAGTTGGTGGCCCCGGGGTCCACCTGGTCATAGAGTTTTATTAAGCATCCTAGTGATGAGGAGAGATGGGATCAGAGTGGTTAAGAATAAGGTAAAGTTGAGCTTTTGCTTGCCACTGAAACTGTGAAAGCCCTGAATTGTACTTGATCACTGAGGTTCCGTGCCCTTTCGTTTTTAGCCTTTCTGCGCTGCGACCAGGTGTTTTCTTCGCATTCTTTACTGTTCTCTTTCTGCATCGCCTATGAGTATTGTGCTTGCCCTGGAGAATGCAGAATGTGATGTAAACTTATTTTTCTGAAGTCTTTCCCCCTTGATACATGCTTATATTGGATTTTCCATGTTTTTCCATGCGCTACGGCCGTTGTGGCTTGTGGGATGATCTGGCTATATCCGCATGTTCTGTTTGCATGTGCTCGTGTGTGACTATTTCGTTACGCGCACTATCTTTTCACAGTTTTCTTGGATGACACTGCCAACTTCCTTTGACCTTCGTTGTCCTTTCTCAGTCCTGTTTACTATGCATGGTTGTCGTCGATGTGATGTGGTTTTAGCGGATGTAGGCCCGAAGTGAGGCAGTGCCTGGATCGACCTGCGTTTGAGCTTTTGTTAAGTGGATCTATATTTTTCTTTTCTCTTTGTTATTGCAAGTCCCATTATATTTTATTTTATTTTATTCCGCCCTCTTGTGTGGGAAAAAAATTAAACCCAGGTAAATGCTGGATCGGAAAACATTCCGGTGACGTCATCTTAGTTGGCGTTTCCGAGTACACGGCCTGACTTCCGTCTGTGTAGCCTGGGGCGTTACAAGTTGAAGAGATCTCATACGAAGCAGCTGTATATCTGTAGCGGTTAGTTGTTGATTATTGTGCATAAGCTATATATTTCTAATTTCAAAGGTACTGAATCGATTAAAGCTATTTGTTGTTCTTACTTGAGGACATATTTTAATCTAGAGTGTAACAATCGGGCACGTACAACGTCGATTGTTTTCATTATAATAATCGTACGTTGATAAAACTAATTCTGGTCACCAATACCTCCTAGAATGAAATGATGTGCGCTTCGACTTCGACTCACTGAATTACTTTTATACATTAGGTTGTATTTCATTCAGTTCAACAAAAATAATCCTTTCGTCGGCCAATGAACAAAGACTTCAAGAAAAGGTTAATTAAAATTTTTGTATGAAGTATCGTGTTACACAGAGCTTCTTTTTTTTTAAAAAAAAAAATATATATATATATTATTTTTCTAATCACAAATATAGGGATTGGACTCGGTGGTATAAATTAAGAAGTCACAGTCAAAGTATCTGTGTACCGACTCCGCAGCCCTATGCTTACACCTCCATACAAACTGGAGATTCCGGAGGATACGTATAGTAGTCATACTGTAGTACAGGTATTCCACCTGCGACTTTTAACACCTGATGAGCTCGACAGGATGAAGCAAAACGTCGTGACTAGCAAAGTATTCAAATAGCCTTCTTATATCTACGACAGCGACACTTGTGTCCTATCTTTAACGGAAACTATAGGCACTGTTACTCAAACTCCCGTAGAAACTCCCTTGAAATTTAAAAAAAAAAAAATTTAGGCCGACTTTACGTTATGACTTGAAATAACTAAAAAATTAACAGTCTCTTTTACCCGTTTAGCACCCACCTAATTATTTTAATTATACAAATCAGGGTCACTCACCTTTGCCTATGAGATGGCCAATCTGTGCATTTAACTGATTTTCTGCTTTATCACCTTTCCTTTCTATAATCTTGAGCAACGAGAAAAATGGCTTTATATCACATAGTCTACGATTTTCATCGATCAACTCCTGTTTTTCTGCTAAACTATTAATACAGGAAAACACATATGAGGTGCTTGCTTTAAGGGTTCCATGCAAAGGATATCTGGCCGCCTCCTCCCACAGCTCCTATAAGCAAAGGAAGAAAACTGTATTAAATACACATATAGTAACGTTTTCCACAAAAATTTACTATTTTAAACGGTGGTCTATTTCGAAACAACGAAAGATACAAGTAAAATGATTGCATTTACTACATAATTCTGAAGTTATTCCAACATAAGAAAAACTGCAATGTGTGCTCATGATGTAGCAGTCCTAAGATGTTTTGTCTGTCTTAATGAGAAAGTCTAGAGATCAATTTATGGTGTAAATTAATACTTGAAAATGTTAATAGGTCTTTTATTCTTCCCCGAGATAACGATCCAACTATTCTTAAACTGCATTTAAATAATCTTTTCAATAAAAATCGAAGCTGATGATAAACGAACAAACAAAAACAAATAAGAAACTCAGGTCAGCAGCAAAACCGAAAACCAGGGGCAATAACCACTAAAGAATCTAAGATTATATTTTCTTACTTGTTGGTGTGCAGCTTATTCTCTTGTACGCTAAACACTGACAAATCAATAAAATCGTGATATACTTCGCGAGTCGGTGCGCTCGCATTGTCAAACAACTTTCAACGGGCAGTTCAGCATTCTCAACCTTACTCATCACCACATAGCCTATCCTTTTAATTTTCCCCATCGTTTGACTCGCGAAATATATCACCACTGTATTGATTTGTCAGTGTTTAGCATATACGAGAGAATATGTCTCAAATCGAGTCGTCTTTGATATCGAGTGCAACTTATCGTCTGCTTGGTTGTGTTCCCCCACACTCAGAAGGAATAAGTTATACTTATATTTTACCTGTCTATGCAAGATTTTTTTTTTTTTAGCATCATTTATTGTTAATTATTTCTACCAGTTATAGGGGAAAAAAGTATGTCTATATGAAACTACAGTCACACCACCCCTTGAATAACAAAACAAACGAATATTCAAAGTACATTTAATGCCATACAACAACATAAAAACTTTTTTTTATTTTAATTTAGAGTAGCGACATTTTAATCCTGTTCATTTCTTTGGTGTAAACATAAATAAAAGTAAAATTTATAAACCTTTAAATACATACAACAAGATCATCAATAAAACTATATATTTTCCGATCTCCAGATCTTGGTTAGCCTACTTTCTTTCTTACCTCTTTGATTTCCTGTAAAGTTGCATTTTTATTGACCTCCAAATAAATAAAGACCCCATTTGGCATAAGACAATTCAATTCCACCTGCGAACTGGCGGAATTTTGGAACCAGTAATTGTAAGAGTAAGTTGTTGGTATGTGCACCATTCTGATGGAGAAGCTTCAACTATTTACTCTTCAAGTACCAAATTCAATAGTCCACCAGTTATCACATTCTGCATATCTAACAGGAAGAAAAGTTATAATGTAAAACAGAAGCATACACATTCAGTACATATATTTTCAATATCATTTCTTTTACTTACAGCTAAATACAAAAACGCGGATATTAAAAGTAAAACTATATACTTAAATGAGCATTTCATAAAATAAGCCATTACAAATGAAAGAAACCTTTAATTCCTTCTCATTTGGCCAATACAAACTCATTCCGAAGAAGGATTAAGAATATTACGTAATCTCCTCTGTGCTTTAAAAGTTCTTTTACCGCGAAATTTGAAGCCTGAAATAATATTTCTCACTCTCAGACATTTTATTACTACAGAGCAGACCTTCAGGTCTAAAACCACTAAAACCACGTGATCACAAGTCAAAAGTATTTCATTCAAAATTACTAAAACACAGATTCTCACCAGACGTTAGTTGCTTATTGCATTTTGATTAGAATGAATAACAAAGCGAATTTCGTAATCATCGATCGCAAATGTAAGTCAATTGTTCTGAATAACGTCTTGTATTAGGAAAACGATTTTTCTACATCACATGTAGTCTTGTATGCATATTTTGGAAAGATTTATTTACAACATCAATTTCACCAATATTTTCACCCAAAAACTGGAGAAACTTTACAAAGATATTGTTAGGCACTTGCATGTGCGACGTAGGTAAAACGTTCTGTTTCTTGTAAACTACATTCATCCTTTAGCGTTTTGCAAAGCAATTGTGTAGAAGCTTTCAGTTTCTTTAACGGATTGAAATAAGGTGATGCCTTGTCACCACTACTGTTTAACTTTGCTTTAGAATATACGCTTTTAAAAATAAAAGAGAACAAAAAGAGACTAACGTTGAATGGCTTGAATCAACTGTTCGTGTACGCGGATGATGTAGATTTAATAGGGGAAGATATAGAAGCACTACAAAGTAACACCGATGTCTTGGTAGAAGTGTGCGATAAGACAGGTCTGCAGGTAAACATAGCGAAAACAAAACACATGATCACAAGTCAATATACAGGGAATAACGGAAATGGGTACGTAACACTTAAGAATGAGAACATAGAGAAAGTAAACAAATTTTATTACTTAGGAGCATGTAACATGCAAAAACGAGGTAACGGAAAAAATAAGAAGTCGTTTAGTATGGGGCAACGCATGTTTCTATTCAGTCCAGAAACACCTAACCTCGCGATTAACATCAAGAAAGTTGAAATTGAAAATATACACAACGGTTATTCTTCCGGTAATACTTTACGGTTGCGAAAGTTGGAGTACGATCCTAGCAGATGAATATAAATTACGAGTGTTTGAAAATAAGGTTTTGAGAAAGATATACGGGCCGAAATGACTGGAGAAGACGGCATAATGAAGAACTTCACGGACTGTATGACTCACCCGATGTAGTAAGAATAATGAAATCACAACTAAGATGGACAGGCCATGTAACTCGGATGTGAGAAAAACGAAGATTGGTAAGCCGGAGGGAAAGAGACCATTGGGATGACAATATCAGAAGGGATCTTCGAGAAGTAGGTGTTTGTGATGAAAACTGACTTGATCTTGCCCAAGATAGAATGCTATGTTACTACGGCGATGAACTTGCGAGTTCCGTAAGCCATAGAGTAAGTAAGTACCTCTCACCTTCAATCAGTTTCAGTACTAATGCAGTAAACAACAGATAACATAAATATTTGACTGAGTGTACGTTTAACAATCATTCTTGAAGGTATAAAGCAAACTAATTTTGTTTACAGAAGGATAGTGAATCATTTGATTGTGCGGGAAATATGAGTTTTCTGATCCCCTAGCAACTGATGTTTTACTACAGGTAAAGTAATGTAGAACTATTTACAATATTAAGTCGTGAGAACTCATAATAGCAGTACAGGTTTTAAAAGAAATTACTAGCAAGACAGGAGATCAACACACATTTCTATATTAAAATATTTTCGTCAATCACTGTATCTTAAGAGGCCTTAACACCTACGCTGCGCGTTTTTTTAAAAAAAGATACTAAACAAATGACAAGCAATAATGAAATTTTGGAAAGCGGCCCCAATAGTACTTGCGAATATGCATCAAATGAATTATTTGGGACTTTGACATTGTATATTTTAGCTGAGAAATGTGAATACCTGTAATGGAGGACTTCATACGCCAGGCTTTTAAATTCCTCATCTAAGCCCCCGTATCGGGACGGGCGTAAGCCATAGTGTTACCATCGATAAAATTAATTTTATCTGATCCTCATCTAAGTTTTTCAAACTGTGGGTTAGTTCATTTGAAAGACAATCAGAAGTATTATCGGGGCCGCTTTCCAAAATTTCATTGTTGCTTTTTATTTGCCCAGTATCTTAAAAATTACGAAAATACGCGCGCGCAGTGTAGGTACTGAGACCTCTTAACGTTACTCGTAAAACGTAGAAGATGCAGTTGCCTCGTTATTTACTCATCTGACGTCGTTACATAGACGACACTAACCGCCTCTAAAATCCTCGATTGTGTTGGTGCATGAGAAGGAAACGAATGTTTTCGTGAATGGGAACACCTAGCACAATATTCTACATCGTGATGATGAAAAAGGAGGCCATATTTTAAGTTTCAAAGTACCTTTGTGGGTTTACTCTTGTTGATGCTTTCGAATCTAAATCGTATTATAATATATTTCTCGGAAAAAACAACTGTAAATTAAAAAAAAAACCTCCACCCATAGCATTAAAAAAGCATCTCAATGTTTGTGAATGGCTCTCCTCAACTATTACCGTTGCGTTTACACAATTCTGAAAGAAACTAAACAAGCCTATCAACCCTAAAACTGTCGTCTGTGGTGGTGTTTAATGTATTAGGATGAGGACCGTTATTAAACGGGAAATAGGTGGTGCTAGCTTTTAGTGACAAGGCCTCATAGTAGTTTAGATACTAATGAAAAATAGTAACGGAGAAAGAACACAATAATATTGTTCTATGACATGTCAACAAAGGATGCGAAATCCTTGTACATTTCCGTGTAATAAGTTTCTCTGGCAACACTAGAACTGTTAGTACTGCAAAATAACCTTCTTGTAGAACTAAATCGTCAGAGAACCCTTAAAGTAAATTAAATTTGTGTAAAAAGCATTACACTACGTTGCAAGCTGAAAATTGCATACAGGGTACTCCAATCAAAAAAGCAATGCTTTCAATTTAAAAATTGGCGTAAAGGTTACTTTGGGTCCCCTCAAAAGTAATATTTACATGGAATTTAATGTTTCATACGTATGTGTGTGTTAAAGGCGATGTGTATCGCGTATAAGTAAAATAAATATCGAACATGACTTTTTCTAACCCCGTCTTTGCTCACTGGATATTAAATCCATGATTTTCTTTTAGTAAAATAGGTGTTATTCGTAACAGGAAGTGACGCCATTATTATTCCACCGCATGCCGCCATGTTTACATATATTGAAAAAATTAGTACGGTACGTACTTAACTAAATAATAACATGTACCTATTCATAAGTTTTAGGGTTGCTGGCTATCGCTTTATGTTTGTAGAAGTGCCTGTGCTTATTATATGCAAGGGAATCAGTGGTATACAGCGTACATACGGCTCAATAACTGGCGGAAGCGGGGGAACCGAAAGTATAATTTATCCATAAATTGTAATAGATTGGTATGCCACCTGACACACTGCCTAACATATAAGCCCAACGTTCCTATTCTTCTTAATTATCTATGGTTTGAAACTATAGCATATAGGTTACGAACATTCTCTCTTTCGCCCCCAGTAACTTGTCTACACCGTAATGTTTACATTGTGCATGAGTACTGTGCTAATTCTGACACACAGGTTTACGCTCACCTTTAGGAATAAAAGACATTGGAATTTACTGCCAATAATATTAAGGTTCATCAACAAAGAATTGGTTTATTGCTTAAACGTGCTTGAGGCCAGCTACCCCAAAAGTTACTTGTCTGCGGAGATTAGAATCGTGGGCGTCTTGTAAGTTGCAACAAGAAACAAATTTAGAAACATCACTATATTACTTTAAAAGTAATCATTTTCTCAGACTTTAACTAGTTTATAGAAAAACTGAAAACCAATAAAAAAAATATTGATTTTGCTTACCATAAAAAATGCATTCCCATTAGAATTGTAAGGTACAATTTTCAAACACACAAAATTAAATACGAAGTACTCCACCATCTTTTAGCCATCTATACACTCACAGTGTTGCCACTGTTTGACATCATTATTTTCATACAGTTAAGTTCAAAATTTCCCTTTCAACAGCTCCCCAGTTCCCACACAGCAAGAAATTATTTTCACCAACGTCGAATAAGAATTTAGCGATTTGCTCGTTAAAGAATTTAATGTACCGTACATATTTTAAAAAGTAACTTAACGATTCGACAATTCAAATTGAAATTTTGGGTTTGTTGAAACCAGGGTTTCCGCCAGGATTTTCAATTTGGAGGGTATAAGGTCAAAATTGGGAGGGTGTAAGTGAAGTTTTGTACGGTTTTTATCGATGTTTTAACAGAAAAAATAAAGTTTGGGGGTTTGTCGAAACTTTGTGGGCAAGGGGTGTCTGGCGGATCCTTTAGAATATATCAGAAGACTTTCGGTTTCTCGGACCGATCTTGAAACCTGTTCGGGAGCAAATAAACACCAACACGGTTTTAAAGCAAAGAAAGAAAGGGAAATAAATATACATAATGAATAAATGACAAGCTATACAGAAATGTAAACCCTAGCTGGCAACCATAATAGAAAAGAATGAATGAAACTAAAACCCGGTAATAGAGGGGAAGATATCCATCCATGGCTAACTTAAAATCACGGTTAATCCAAAGGCAGGAAGAAGAAGAAGAAAACGAGAAAAACATGAATAACCACTAAATAATGAATAAAAATGCTACATGGCAATTTACCTGTACTGTATTTTCAGGAATTGTGCTTTAATAAAGTTTTTATTTGTATCAACAAACAAATAAGACCTGAAAAGTCGTTGTCAACTCGAATTTCATTGTCAAATTCCATGTCTGCTCTCTCTCACTCCTTCCCTCTAGCGTTCCTGCTGACGATTCTTGCGATGGATATAAATCTTTTCTTAAATCGCCATCGGCACCGGTTAAATCGCCCTCGGTAAATCGGGAGTCGACTGTACTCCTAAATCTCTCCATGTTGCTGAGCTAGTAAATGATTTTTAATTATTTTTGAATGCCTTACTTCCTTGAACACTTGTAAGTGAGGAAAACAATTTATTGCATTCCAGTGGCGAATCAAGGTTTTTCGTAATGGGGAGGCAGCAGGTGCACATTTTCGATATTTTCCCGCTATGTGAGTTTTAAAGTATAAAGTATCATATTTCTAATTTTTATCATGGAATATGGCACTTGTATTCCCCAAAATTGATATTTATAGAAAAATTAGATTTGTCCGGACTCAGCAAACAAATCGAAACATTATTTTCTTAGATAAATTGTTGAAATAATGCTATTTCCAACGAAGAGGATCCTTGATTGTTCCATTTTTTACTCTGCAATGGCAGTAAGGGTAAAACGTTCCGTTTCTTGAAAATTCCATTTCGAACCCTGAATAGAACAATTATTGGTACGGAATATGTATCGCCGTGAACAAGTTGTGAAATCGTCTCAGCTTCTGTGGAGAAGGGGGAGGGGCGAGGAGTACTTTATGTAAAGCCGTGTGCAATGATTTCAAAAACAGAGAGATCACAAAGCTATAAAAGTATATGAACATAGCTAATTTATTCACGCATGAAAGTATCCATTTCGTGATTTTTCTCTCAAGCCCCTTTGTGGGGGAAAATCCCACCTGTACCCTATATTTCACATCCTTCCCGTTAAGTGTCGGACGGAACCAATTA
>JAGDQP010064988.1:0-11485 GCA_022664845.1 Lepisma saccharinum | reverse complement strand
CTCCCCTCCCCCTCAAAATATCCAATACCTTCTTTAACCTGACTTTATGTTCTTCGATAGTTCGAGATACGATCAGAATGTCATCAAAAAAGAATGTCACTCCTTCATTACGTAAATGATAAAACATGTCATACATAATCTCGAAAAGAGCAAATGATCCTGATATAAAACCAAATGGACAATAGCAATATTGGTAAAGTCCTCTATGTGTTAGAAAGGCAGTGTACGGACGTGAGCTTTCCGTTAACTTTATCTGTAAATAGGCCTGTGTAACATCCAAAACGCTGTAAATGGAACCTTCACTCAAGTAGGACAACACATCCTCCATGTTAGGAATAGGCTGGACAGTATGCATAACTCGATTGTTCACTTGGGAGAAGTTAATCACGGGTCTGATCTTATTTTTGTTCTTGACTAGAAAACAAGGAGACGCCCAACTACTCTGACTCTTCTCCACCCGACCATGCTTGATCCAATCATCCAGAATAGGGTCGAAAGCATCCCTATCGGCTCGTGTCATCGGATACGGTTTTAATCTCACAGGAGGTCCCTCGGCAACTTTCAGATCTAGTTCATATCCCGAAACAATTCCTGGTTTATCCGTAAATACATCACTATAATCTTCTACTAACCTTTGAACATAGTTGTTAAGTTCAGGATTCCTCTGGGACCAAGTTGGATCCGCTTCCGCAACTTCTTCATTCCCATCTTCCTCAGCTCTATTAACTGCACCAAACTCTTCAGCATAATCCATTCCGGATGTTGACTCCATGTAGCAGCTCTCTTCTTCTTCTTCATTTTCATTGGTACCATCCTGCACATTCATCATGGTCGATCGTGGCGTAAAACTCGACTCCTGTCCAATAAACCAACTGACTCTGGAAACACTCCTGAAATTAACATGACAAGCAGTAGTCTCTGTTTGCACTAATGGAACATAATCTTGCAAGTTTATGGTTACACTATATTTTCCATTCAAAATGAAAAACTTTCTTTGGGGTAGATCAACAGTACACTGATTCGCTTCTTGGAAATCAATTCCAACCAGGACATCAGTATTCAGTTTATTTGCTATAAAGAACTTGTTTGCTATAAAGTTTTATTTTGCCGAAAGTAACGGGCAAAAATACACACTTGTTCAAGGTTACTTGTTGTTCTTCTACTCCAACCCCTTGGAAGAATCCCTGACGAAAATCTAATTTGTTAGTTCTCTCCAATTCATTAATTAACCTCTGCGAACAATTAGAAATGGAAGAACACGTATCAATTGCAGCTTGGTACGTCTTCCCATATATAGACACTCTCGTAAACGCAGCTACGGGGTTTTCGCACTTCACACGGTTTGTTGATTCATTACTATGAAATTCAGTTCTGTTCATTTGATTGGAAACACGACTTCTTCTGTTTTCAAAGTTACCTCCCGAATGTGCTCGCCGAGGGACATGACTCTTCTTAAACTCCATGTATTCCATTCCTAAAAATTTCAGTTCAGCAATTTCGAATCTTGCAACTAACTCTAAATTAATACTACCAGATGTTCAAAAACCATATCACACATAGTCACGAACGAGAATAGCATCTATAATACGATCTTCCCTGACGTAAACAAACTTAAATCATTTTTAGAATTTATCATACAATTTGATTCAGCCACTACACATCAAATTCATCATTTTCTCTCTACATTCAGATTGCATCAAGCCATAACAAGCTGTCAAGATAACTTTCTCCCATGAACCTTGGTCGACCCAGAAAATCTACAAAAAATCTTTTGCTTCTAAAAAGAAAATTAAACTCCAGTAATTGTATCAGTAGCCCATAATTTTCTTTAGTATAGGCCTACACTTTGCCTATAACTTCCTGTGCCATCACAGACAAAAACATAATTGTACAAATACATATTCCTATTCTTCAAAATCAACCCGACTGGATAGTACACAATGTTAACACACTCCTTTAGCTTCGAAGAGCCAAACTTGTAAAACTGAATTAAACACCACTTATGCCTTTCTTTTTCATGATAGTGTTTCATTAGAAAAAGACTTCAACGATTGGACTATTTCTAAGCGACAATTTTTATTCAAAATTCCTTCTATACGCAGAGACAATGCAGTTTTAACCTTTGTTTGAACATGATAAAAAGTGCTACCGTTGTGGGACACCTCTTCTAAATGTACTACTCGTAAACCATTGTCTGTTCACAATATTGTACAAGATATCTTTGCAATTATCAATCCAACAGATCAATTAACGATTCTACTCTCCAATAACTCTTAACAAGCAGTGCATACAGCAGGCATATATAACACATTTCTGCACATTCCTTGCTCTCCCCTCCCCTTCCCTCCATACAACACATCCCACCCTTAATGCTGATGCTACCCCACTGAATCTCTCATCCCATATTACCCCCCCCCCTTATTGGTAAACATTACTGGAAAAGCTCAACCATATTGGCTTGTTTCCAATCGATGGTGTACCGATAGTTCAAACCTCTTTGTTTTCATTCCAATTTATTTTAACTATCGCTAATACGATAACTATTATTTTCATATACAGACGAACTAGGCAAACAACTACATCACATTCTAATTCCCATCCACATGATAACGTGCCTCTTACTATGCCACATTATTAACAAACATCTTAGTATTTCTTTCCTTTTTTCCAGGTTGACACACGTCCTTTACATCCTTCTTCTAACTACCACCAAACAGGCATTTGCAGACAACAGTATAGCGCTCATAACAACCATTTCGATCCTTCTTATTTTTATGTTAGGCATCGTTAGTTTCCTCCTTTCTAAAGAATGCATGTATTACAGACATAATCCCAATTCCCACGATACTATTATACATTATGAACGTATATTCCCAGCAGTTTTGTAGGTAGGCTTTTTATTAATGTACAGTCCCGTAATATAGACATCATTGGATACTTACGCCAAAAGTAATTGCACGATTTTGTCTCACGTATTCAACTCGTTTACAAATTACACATTTAGGACAATTTTAAATGGTACAATCTGTACTTACCCGATTCCAGTCACTCAGAGCAGGAACCCCCATTTTTTTCGTCGCTGAAATGTTGACGCTTTTACGAAACCCTCACCGTACTATTTCACGCAAATAACAGCACAATAATACATACACCGTTTTTACACGGTCTAATGCTTTTTTCGAGCTCAGTCTTGATCAGTTTACGCTTGACTGGAAAAACCACCAAGGTCAATAACTTCTAACCTGAGTATTGATATACATTTTTTCGCGATCTACTTTCGCGATAACTTTTCACAAATGAATGATTGTCTGATATGGCAAGAACTTTATTTATGAAATCACAACAAAGAAAAGGCAACTGGTTTTGCAATTCACTTGGAGATAATAATCTTGCTTTCCGTAATTCTCTTTCACTTTCATTTCTGATAGTAATGTTATGTCATTTTTTTCTATTTTTCTTTTCTATAAGTCGCAGTTTATTTTCTTAACATTTATCCAAACATATCTACTTCCCGTTTTTATACCCATAAATCAATATAATCCGTGACGATTCAACCAAAAGATGAGATGGAATATGTTGAATACACCATCAAATGCCAACCACGAACAATCAGACATAGCAGATGACTCGTCGTAGGAAGAAGAATCCAGATGCAGCATAAACAGACATAAGCACACCACATCTAGTGAGACGACATCCAAACAGGACTCGCCTCTAAAACCAAACGTATACGCAGGCAAGATAACCCTGAACCACCCTTTAGTGCATGTAAAAATCAGTGTTTCCACTCCATCATCGATAAACAGCGAACCAACAACCACCTCAGCCGAGAATCTTACAGTATTTTCGTTACAATCGAAGATTTACATGGACAGGAAACCTAACAGACTACAGTATGGTTCACATTTCACATGAATGTTTAGCACCCAACGGGAAGTCAATGTAACATACATCCAGAAGGTGATAAAACACATAACCCCAAGTGAACTTGTATCCATACAACAAACGCCGTTTCCCATCAACTTCGTGTACTGAGTGTTCATAAAATACATAATAGAGTATCACAGAAGAACTACATACATCTCGTGTGATAAATGTATAATTATCAAATGAACGAATAGCATCAAACAGTTTTAATGATAACCAATAACATTGTATATATATATATATATTAAGTTTGATTTTGTTTTGTTTGACATACACATAATATACAGTTAGTTGGTTTAACGAAAAAATGGTGCAATTCTATTGCAAACTTTGGAGAATGTAAATTTGTTATAATTTTGAATTTTGTTAATCTCTTTGTCATGTAAATTTGAATTCTTCTAATGGCACATATAAATATGATGCCTTGAGTACGTAAGTTTAAAATAGGAAAGGGATTGTTACGTAAATTTGAGCTCAATTATATGGCTATTATGAACAGGAGAGAACGCCTGAGGTGTTACTTGATGTAGGGTCGGCATCATATATTCATAAATCAATAGATTCTGAGAAAAGGAAAATCTCAGGACTTATCTACGTGCTCTGACAAGACTTCGAACAGTCCGAACATTTTATTTCGTTTTACCTAAGAACTACATACTTTGTAGGGTAAGAATAAGCTTTTTTATATAATTAATTTAGTTTAGAAGCTCTTTCAGCATGATTTATTAATAGGTGTGAAGTATTAAGTGAAAAATGGCGGAATAAAAAGTGGTATGAATTTGGCATTTTGTCTTCCCCATACAAACCAATTATCGACCAGGGGTGGTCGATTATTGGATAATTTGAGAGTGCGCCAAATTACTTCAAACTACTTCCTGTTTGCTATTAACATGTTTTCCAATATAAATGCATAAAATACTCGACTTCGTGACATATTCCAAAAATCGCCCGCCTGTTTTCACGGTAACACCATGTTGCTCGACAGCTGGAATATTTCTTGCTACCTGTCGACCGCGCCGTTTCATGCAATTTTTGTGCTTGCTGACTGGAATTTGTTCAGTAACATTAGCTGATAGTTTTTTTCTTCTGGAAATCTATTGTTTCAGTACAAAAACAAACATTTTTTACACGAAACCATGAAAAAGAAGAGCTGGTCCATCGTCGATTCTTATATGATTTTCCAATCTGGCTGGATGACCAAAGAGACATTTTTCGACTGGGTCGCCAATGGTTTCAACAAATTGTTATTAGATCACGATATATTTAATCCAATAATACTTTTCGTCGATTGTGGACCATATAAAAAATGAAGTTTACCAAAAAAAGGGTTTTCGTCGATGGTAACAAACCCCATTTAACTTATCAAGTAAGTAAATTCTGTGACAGCAACGAGATATTTTCGTATGTCCTGTACCCCGATGTAACGTATATCTTGAAACCATGCGACGTATCAGCCTCTAAGACGTTAAAAACAAATTGGACAATAGTTGTCCGCAACTACCTCACGGAACATGCCTTCCATTACAAGAGTTCAGTTTGCGAGACTTATTGCAGAGGTTCTAGCACCAAAAGCTACACTATCATGGGGAAAAGACGATTTGGTAAATGTGGAATTTATCCTTTCAATCCGGACGCCATCGACTACACAAAATGCGTCAAAAGTGTAGGTGAGAACAAAAAGCACTCAGAATCAGCCAAACATAAGAGAAGGTGATCGTACTTCAAGAAAAGTTATTACTGTATACAAAGACGACCTTCAAAATACAGGTGTTCACATCAATTCAATTATACAATCCTTGAAGTTTTGAGTTTGCCACAAGCCGCACCGTTGATGAGCGAAAAACTACAAACTGATCAAAATGCCAGCTTAATAGAAAATGAAGAAGTTGTAGTCGGTTAAATCCTGTAGTTGATGCTAACAATGAACACTTGCCAGTCCAGTCATTTGCTGCTGAAGCCACACCAGTTGAAATAGCTGAAAACAGAGTAGATACAGCACCTAAATCCATCGAAGAAACCTAAAAAACCAGCGCTATTTCAACACAACAGGAAGCGGAAATCAACACTGCCGTACCAAACGAAGAATCGGGTACGCCTTCCCCACCAAAGGAAACCGAGAGGTCTTTAAATTATCCAATAAAGAAAGCTTTGGTCCCACCCATCCCATCATTTGTATCATCAAAGGATGATCAAGAAAGCGCATCAAATCCACTGTGTGAAATTGAACAAATGGAGGATGTTCAGTAAGCTCATGATACCTCCCCCCACCGCAAAGAACCCCTCCTGAAGATCTGGTTACTTTATCAGCAGAACAGAAAATAACAGAATACCTTTAACGATCGAAAGGAATGCTATTACTGGACCAAGTGAATCAAGTCAAAAGAAGAAAAGCACAGCACACGTAAAAGGGATGAAAGAGAAACAAAGAAAACGAACAAGCTGGAAAATCCAAAGAAAAGAGTGAAGAAGACACCCATGAGTGCTGTAGAAGAACAGTACAACGAACAAGACGTAAGTGGCTACGGCGATGAAGCCGTATGCGGTGGATGTGGAGTGATAATTAACTATTTTTCTTTGGAAAACGTGGATAAACCAGTTGGTTACGATCAATGTAACAGATCATTTCATCTCCGATGTACCGTTTTATCTGACGGCATGGGAAGGTCTCACAGTATTTCTTTCTGCAGATTGTACCAAATAACTGATTTAAACAACACATAACAGCAGTGATTCCGCCAGACCCCCTTGAGTGGGGGTGTTTACCCCAACTTTAAAATTTTTACTGTGAAACATCGATAGAAACCGTACAAAACTTCACTTACACCCTTGCAATTTTGGCTTTACACCCGCAAACTGAAAATCCTGGCGGAAACCCTTGAAAGTAGGCCATTGCAAACATACTGATTATAATAATTATATTGTACATTATAATTTCCTGATGTTCTTGCACAGTACTTTCCGTTACCATTTTTGCACATCAGATTAATCCAGATATGAAATACAATATTAGGCCTCATTGATATCGCTTTTTCTTTACTGCCTAAAATCAATTCAAGCTACTCAACTCATACACACGCAATCGACAAACAGTCATAATCATCGGATTTTTTCATTGATTTAATTGACACATGTAAGGGAATGTACCAAAAAAAAATCTCTTTTCGCCACTTGTTATTCCAACTAACTGCTGGTGTTGCTTTACGGTGCATAATTTTTCTTAAAAATTAAAAACAAATCATTATGAACGTCAATCCTTAGTATAAATATGCTGTAAAATAGTTTCATCAGAATTTGTAATACCAGAATCCGGAATTAGCTCTTACCACAAATGAGAAATAACTAAAAGCATAACATGTTGAAATATAGGTAATATTTGCTCGACAAGTAAGTTCTTCGAGAAAGCTCAAGTACACTTTGCGCTATTATCGAGCTTGATGTTCAGCTTCCTTGACCGTATTTCCCTACCAGAGGAAATTTAATCTGTCCAAATGTTGTCCAGTTTGCTCGACGAGCCTGCCCTTGAGCAAGCTTGACCAAAGTTTTGTTCTTACACCGTCGAGTTTGCTGGTCAGCTTGCTTGCCTGAGTTTCCTCGATGAGCAAGCTCGTCAATGTAAAGCGCTTGTACATTGTTGAGTTCGCTCATCGAGGAAGTTCGAGCGAGTAAACTGATCAGCAAACAGTTTGACAGTTTACTAGCGATAACACAGGAGAGAAATTTAACGCGGGAGCCTAGCCACTTTCAAGAGAGAAACCTGCTACACACGGGGAGAACCTTGTTTTATTCAAATCGACTATTCTAAATAAAATTACCTAATACCGAAGTTGACTGAAACCGACGTGTCAAACTCTAATAACCCTCATAAATTTAGAAACTCCATTCATTTATTTATTTTCACCACGGGGAAAACCTAATACTCAGAAAATTGAACGAAAATTATAGTATAGTTTCGTCAACTTCAAATCTCACACTTTTTAAAATTTCATTTGTGGCCTTAAGGCGTTTGAGGCTCAGGCCGGGACAGGGGAGGGGAAAACATTCGGAAATGTGTCCGCCAGTGCCTATGTTGAAGGTGCCATCCCGGAATTTGCTTGGTTGACTGAGAAAAAAACCCGGAAAACCCTCATTCAGGATTGTCGGCCGCTAGGATCAAACCCAGGACCTCCCGATTGTCAAACCTCACAAATATTGGAGTTTGCAAATATCATCAAAAGAAATCTGTGACTTTTACGCAATAAAAACTGTAGAAATTACATGTGGTCGACTAATGTGATGAAGGCGGTCGACTATTGCGCGATGATGGTCGATAAGTGGGAATGTTCTCGAGTTTTCGTAAAACATCATTTATATCGCTGTAAGACATAAAAATTAAGCATTTAATGCAGAGAGCGGTACAAGAGTACCAAATTGACGCATATAATGAATGTGTCTCAAATATTTTGAAATCTTCGTACTTTAAAAGTGATTAGAAGTAAGATTTTATTTCAGCGGTCGATTATTGGGGAACTCACCCTACTTTTCTTGCGACTAAAACCTCTATTAGGCACATTAATCTTGATAAGCACAGACAGTAAGATGTTCGTTATTGAACGTAAAAGTAACGTCAGGACAATTTTGTTATATAAAAAGTTTTATATATATATATATATATAAAGAGTGCTTTTAATTAACATTAAAGTAAACTATACTTTTTTTTCTCAGGAAAGCACACAATAGACCTAGCAGCTGTTTGAAATCTCACTCCATTTCAAATATGATGTTGCTATACTGTTATAAAATTCTCGGATCTCACTTTCAGTAAATAACATTTTCAGGAATGTGCTGTTTTCTAAACTTCCATGTTTATATTTGAACGTGCTGTAGAAACGGTTTCTGTACACAGCTGAAAGAGGGGATTTGTGTAGTGCCCTCCCTTCATTTCTTCCTATGACTAAAACCGAAGGCAAAGGCGGGGCGGGGCTGGCTTACCTCGTCAAACCTTCGACAGCTGGACTGGAATAACTGTATAAAAATAGTATTTTTGTATTGGTATATTAGATATGATTGCAATTAGGGTCATTAGAATTGTTTCTTCACAAGGAATAAAACAAAAAAGTTCATATAACTAGCATAACAGCTTCCAAAGTTATATATTGTAATTTGAAGAAAAGAAAATCATTATATTTATTTTTTAAATAATTTATTTCTGAAAAACTAAAAGCCAAATGTACGTTCTAAGTTTTTCAACACATTCATAAGCTTCTGGAGAATGATGTAAATATTTTTTTCCTATTAGAGATATCCATTTCCTTAGAAAATGGTATATTCGGTAGCCATTTTATGTCCATAAGTACCAACGTAAACTTTCTAGGGACAGAAAGTGAAAGATCCTCTTAAGGAAACATATGAAATTTGATATGCTTTCATTAGATTCAACCTCCAAAAGAGATATAAATCTTTTGAAGAGATGATTTACCCGAGCTTTTGTCAACAAATTTGAAAATTGTGTGCGATTTACTAATGCTTAATGTGTCTCACATTTTATTACAAAGAGTACAAATGATGTATTTTCCTAATTCTACGCACACAGCGTATCTGAAATATTAAAACAGGAGGCACAAGTCAGGCGTCCATTTCCAAACGGGTCCTTCTGCGTGAAGTTTGAAACTGAGATATTGGCATTGTTGAGTTCGTTTTATCACTTTCCTACATATTTGTAAGATTTTGCGATTTTAAAAGTCTTTAAATTCATTTCAATTCCGTAAGAAAGTAAATGATAGAAACATAATTAACAGTACATACAAGCTGTATATAATTTTATCTTTTCGAATATTACTTTCAAAAGTAGAATATTGCTCAACTGCTACCTTCCCCAACTATTTCTAAGATATTCATATCTGCAAATTTTCCGTAGCTTTTAAAAATTAGAAGTATATAACAAGTGTATGTGTCAATTTCCTAACATTTATGATAGTAGTAATAGGGTCACTTGGCTTCACTTTCTTGAAAATTGCACGGTTTGGCCATAGCTGGCTGATAGCAAGGAGTCGATTTTCCAGGGCTGTACGATATTCTGTGTCGCCGTATTTGTTTACAACATATAAAAGGCTACGAACACATTTTCTCATTCCTCATGAAAGGCTACGACCTCTTTTTTCGCATACTCTGTTTATAAAAGACTACGAACACATTTTTCCAACACTTATTTAACATAGCAGAGATTACACAAGAATATATGTAGTTACGTTATTTAACTCAACATAGCACACATTTTATTAAAGGCTATGGCACCTTTTTTCATCCCCTACACAGCACTATAGCAGAGATTGGCAACGAATCCCTATTTAACATACCAGAGGCTAGGGACCCTTTTTCATCCCCTATTTAACATATTAGATAGTGCATAATAGCAGAGATTTCGAAAAAGGGTACGAAGCTCTTTTTCAACCCTTACAGAAGCTACGGTCCAGCCCCTATTTAACATAGCAGCACTATATGCTAGTTACGCTATTTAACCCCACATGAACCCTTTCCAGCTATATTTAACGTAGCAGAGATTAGACCAGTGCACAATTTCGTGGAAGGGTACGAAGCACATTTTGTTATTTAACATAGCAGAGATTTCATAAAAGAGTACGAAGCCTCATTTAACATAGCAGAGATTACAACAGAAACCTGAAGTTAGTTTCTATACCTAACCCACAGCCTAGTCAAAGGTCAAACATATTTCGCAAACGGGTAGACACATTGAAATTCTGTTTTCACATTTGGTATGTGGACATTGAATACTATTTGTGAAATAAGTGGTGACCTCGAGGTCAAAGGTCAAATGTTTAACCCTGTATATCTCCAAAACGGCTAGACATATTGAAATTCTGTTTTAAAATTTGGTATGTGGGCATTGAATACTATTTGTGAAATAAGTGGTGACCTCGAGGTCAAAGGTCAAATATTTAACCCTTTATATCTCGTAAACGGCTAGACATATTGAAATTTTGTTTTCACATTTGGTATGTGGGCATTTTAAAATTTTGGCAATTAGGAACCATTAGACCCCGATATCTCGAAAACGGCTCAAAACATTGTAAGAATAAACTGAAAAATCTCCCATTATAAACTCCTTTTCGTTTTTCATCATAATCTAGCTAAATCTAAAGTTTGGTTATGATCCGACAAAATTTAGGCAATTAGTAACCTTTAGCTACGATATTTCGAAAACGGCTCAAAATATCGCAAAAATAAACCGAAAACTTCCCCTCATAAACGCCTCCAAAGTTTGGTGATGATCCGACAAAATTTTGGCAATTGGGAGTCATTAGCCAAAGGTCAAAGAGATATTTAACCCTGTATATCTCGTAAACGGCTAAACATACTGAGATTCAGTTTTCACATTTGGCATGAGGGCGTTGAATACTCCATGTGAAAAAATTGGTGACCTCGAGCTCAAAGGTCAAATCTGAAGTCAGTTTGAAAAACATCGCCATCTCGCCCCCATGGTCGTAGATGAATGAAACTAATAATGCAATTTATCTTAGTCCCAGGAATGTCAAATATGAAAATAACTTCTTTCTACCTATTG
>JAGDQP010064987.1:0-11485 GCA_022664845.1 Lepisma saccharinum | reverse complement strand
CGTGTTGTCTTTCCAGAATTGAATTACAATTTCCATTTATTAGAAGTATTTAATTGAATTACCTGGCAGATATTATACCTTTATCTGGTTTTTATTTCAGCTGTTCAGATTAACCTTCGTTCATTTGAAAAACGAACTGTTTATCTTAAATGGAATTATTTGATATTAGTGCTTCTTCGCCTACTCGTTTTCAAACCAACATGATTCACGTGACACGTGACAACATCTAAGTCTTACTTACCGCTTAAATCCTAATATGCTTAAACTTTTCTTTGCGGGTTGCTCTAACTGAGCGTCTTCGTAGAGATTTCTGTAAAAACCAAACTTGAAAAAGAAGGTGACAAATTTTGAGTTGGACCTTTGTAACAGCCTAGTTGCTGTTCCATTTTTATTTTTATTTTTCTCCCCTTTTATTTTCTTAGTCTCCGTTTTGTTTTCTTTCAGTGTGTTCTCTTTAGCTCATTCTCTTTGGTTGGTTTTAGACTCTTTGAGCGTTTTCCGCTTGGATTTTTCTTTGGATTTTTAATCGTTATCCATCCAGGTTTTCGTTAGTCACGCAGCAATGACTTGGATCTAACGCTTGTTTTCGATTGGCCCTAGTCAATGCTTCGTGACTTGTTTTTTGCTGATTGGTGTGAATCAGCCTTCTTCTCCGTTTGCTGGGAGAACTGCTCTCCCACGCCATGTTAGTTTAGTTCCAATTTTTAAACCGAAGCGACCAGATGCATGGGCTTTCCATCACCTGTACTTCCTAAGCCCTGTCTACGAAAGGTAGATGTAAAAACTAAATTTAATATAATTTTCGATTTCGTCTATACCGGAGAATATAATATATCGTATTAAGAAGAATAAAAAACCGATACAAGTGCTAACAGGACTTTTCCGACATCATAATTTCGGAATTTTCACCTCATCAAAATTTAATATTTTTTTTTGAGATTATTTGTCAATATGTATAATATGTTCTAAATTTTAGTATGGGGCCGCTATTGACCGAATTCTTGCATTATAAATATCGGTCCGTTAGGTTTCAATAATCATATGCCAATTTCTCGTCTCCAGTTTTCCATATCTATTCGAAACTCCCGGTTAGCCATGTTTGACAGCTACCGCATATTTCTTTTACTTGATCAAATTAGCAACATGTCTGCTCGATTATTTTGCGTACCGTTTTGATGCTAAAAGTAAATTTTAATTTATTCAACATGGTTCGATAATTTTTGGTTTCAACTCCAGCCACTATTCTCCAATGAAAAATCATATTTTATAACAATATTTTGTATTTTCAAAATTTATTCAGAACGTCTTTTGTATAACGTAGTAATCGTCTGTAATGACGTCACAAAAATATTAAGGTTAAAGTGATTCTTTAATTACCATACATTTTGGACTAGAACTTCTTTCGTGTAAGTAATACTGTACTCAAACTTTTCCAAATTGTACAACAATATTTCGGAAATAATTTGTGAAAACATCAACGAAATTTGTTAATAATTACAGAAATTATGGACATTTACGCGTGACTACATAACTTTCAGTTCGGCTTAATTCATGTATACCAGCGATTCAAATTTGTTTGTTTTACAATGCAACAGTAATTCTGTTCAGATTCTGATAAAATTATCATAGCCGAAAGCGTGAAATATGTACATTCTAAGCAATAAATTGAAATTCTGAAATTTTTATATTTCTTCGAAAACAATCTTGAGTTTATGTTCAGTGAACGTAGTGTAGAAACCTCTCAGTTAACCAGGTACGATATAAGGCATTAGTTCATAATACTCGTACAGTGTTTGGTAATATTTAAAAAGTGCAGTGAGTTATTTAATGTTTAACTTAATATCTATTGGAAATTAGCTATGAATCGTTACGTGAAGTTGACAGCAATTGATACTCATTATTTCTGTGTTTCGGTAAACCTATCGTTTTAAGTGATGTTATTTTAATTAGATTAGATCGGTTCATAAATCCGTAGACCAGTGGTAGGATTCTTTCGCCAGCTGAGAAGTGATGACTTGGGAAAGGAACTATATATTGAATTTCTGGTTATTTCTGCGTTGAAATATGAAGTGACTCCAGCATGTGATTTGTGTGAATATAATATTATTTGCGTTTTGCGTTATGACACTACGTTTGGATTGAGTTGCGACTGTCATTCGTTGTGTTCATTCGTCTTTATTTCAGGAATTGCGATTCCAGACTACAGGTGTGGGCCCTACTAAGGTAAAGGTAAGACATGGTCTTTTGCCACCCTGTAGACTTCGAAGTGAGTAAAGACATAGTATGAGTCACATATGAGTCGTTATGCGTATCATCGTTTGAAATTATTTCCCAAGTAAAGATTTGCGTTTTTCTTTCTTAATCTGTCGCTAATCTGAACCAGCTGGTACTTCAGAGTATGAACTGACGATCTAATTAAAAGATTGGAGGTGTCGCCTTACCGGTATTTCCTCCCTCGATCTAAATTATTTTTTTACAGTGATCACAAGGATCTGGAATCCTCTTTCCCAGATATTCTTAAATCTGGAAGGCATTTCTGCGCCGCTCGTCTGGGGTGTAGAAAATGTTTGGAGCTAGAGGTTAGGTTTGATGCGTTGCGTGGGTACTCTAGGCTCCTGGCGACCCTATTTGTCTGTGTGATCCACTTTTGGGATCATTAGGTTGGGGGTGCCTGTTACAGTTTTTGTGCGACTCCAGCCAGGATTGCCAAAAGCCTGTTTCACCTTTGTATGACCTAGGCTCACAACGACGACCACCTACGCTTAGATTTTCTGCGAACTAGGGTATTTTTGTCATATTTACTTCCGTTTTAATCGATTTAACGATTTTCCTGCAATGTTATACTCATTGCTTCTCTTATTTTTTATTTATACTTGTATATTCACACACATGATACGCATACGGAATAACTAATTTATACCTAACATTCTTACTTCGTAATCCATTTCTCACTGCATAACTTCATTCTACCGATAAGAAAGCAATCTCGTCTGGTCCCTGTTTCTGAATTGGGGGATTCAGAACCAATAAACCTGCTCTTTCCAATTCACTCCCCAGTGAATTAGCCTACTACAGAATTGATTATACTTGCTTTCATTATCTAAGGAGCATATATATCTTAATTATTCTGTAAGCGCTTCATTTCCTGATAGGTACGAGTCCGTTTGCTACAGACAGAAGTGATGAACAAGGATCGAAGTCCACTTTGTATCTATGTACCTGTTTTGGTACGTAAGGGTGAAAAAAATGGGGGTCAAATGATACGCTCTCTCCCCAGCAATCAGCTTTAAGCCGGATAGGGTGCCAGTCAACAACAAATAATTTATCCGGGTAAGAATGTAAGCTGACGCTGCAATGAGAGGATAAAGAAAAACCCGTAGTGATCAACACACCAAACTAGAACAAAATGAAACCCCACTCCCATAAGGAATCTAGTAGAAGGTTAACAAAACACATATTGACTATCAAATAATTCGAATTTATCGGAGCACGCCGGGGTAATCGCCTCAAAACCGTACACCCACAGGTGAGAAATGTGAATACCGGAAAACAGAATATCGGATGATATGACACGAAGAGCTGAGCTTGAGATATGCATTTCTATCGATCTGACTGTCCGATCTGTATTGGCAAATCTGCATTCTTCCAGGTTTTACTGGTAAAGCTATTTGTGTACTTAAATGTAAAATCTGGACAGTTTAACGTAATGAACGATCCACATGGTTACTGATTATGAATAACGTTTTTTTTTTCAACTCATCAACTATATGAATCCGTAATAGGGGATCATGCCCTATATGATGGGAACGTAAATGATTTCGCAAGACATTTCTGTAGTACAAACTATGTTAAAGAAGGGACGTTTCTTTCATTAGTCAACGGAGCAACAAGATTTGTAGGACGTGCAAATAACAGTAGCGTGAGCTCAATAGATTTAGATATATGACAAAGTAAGTCCTTAAAATAATCAGCCAATTTAAGCACCGGATTGCAAGAGATCTCTGCCGAACTGAGAGTTCTATACAACTGAAAGAATCATACCGTGCTCAACCAAGCGAATGTCGGGATATGATGAACACAAAAACTGTAGACGACTTGTTCTAGACAAGTGAAATATCTAGCGTGCTCTTTAATAACCGAGTGCTCTTTACAAGCATGCATAAGAAGATAAGAGTTAATGAATTAATTTCTCACAAAAAAATATATAACCTAACTAGTTTTATAAAATGAAAGAATTATGGTCTAAACTAAGGAATATTTGTGGTTCAACAAAATAATTTTACGTATGTGATCCACTGATCTAGTTATTCAGCTGCAAGCATTATTGTAGTTCGACTATTGCATTATGCCTCTACTTAAGTGAGATAATCCTGCAATGGGATAACGAAACGTCTAGTGCAGATTTTGTAGCTCACTAATCTAGCTTGGGCATAAGGGTCCGTGTTCAAGTGCCTTCGCAGAACGATTGACACCTGCACACTAAGAAATAGCTGTTAGGGGACAAAAATATAAAAGTGTCATAAAGAAGCATCATATATATGGCTTCCATATTTAACAAAATCACCATGGACAATGATTCATTATTTCTACTTGCAATTCAGTTGGATAGAAAACTGTAATTGCTGCTTTGTAAATGAGACAGCATTAAAACAAATACCTTATTCCATCATTCTAAAACTCGTCACTCTTCATAATGAACAAAGCAAAAAAAATCGTACAAGAATAAAAAAGAAGAAAACATATGCCGTTTCATGAAAGAACTCACTGAAAACATAATTACTGCATTATTACTTGTGCACAAAAATTACACATTTCGTTGTGATTCACCTGTATAAGATAACGTTACGTGCTGCAAGTTACTGGTTATTCGATTTCGTATGTCGACCGCATCATTTAATCCATAGTTGTAAATCCGTTAATTGGCGACCGTTAGTAGTACTAACAAGCATTACTAATTCCATATTATCAAAAGATAGAGACTCATGACTCGCGTCCTGATAGTAGGTAAATAATAACACTAGCAATCTATACATTAATCGTACTTGATTACTGACTAATTTTCTAGACATTTTTATGTAACGCAAATAATTTTACAGTTGGTTCTACATATAAAAAGATTTTACTGAGCCATATGTTTACCTCCATCATTTGTGACCATAAATAAAACTGTGAGGAAAGAAAGAAACTGAGAGGGCCACGTTACCTAAAATCCATTTTAACTTCATTCCATAATGACCATAAAACGGGGTGCCAAGGGTAAATAACGCCTTATAAGTTTACACTCACTGATCCATTACCTCCGAGATACCCGATGACTTTAACAATTTTCGAGAAAGATTAACCTGGAACGAACGTCCTGTGGCATAAGACAAACATACAGTACATCAATTTTTCCAGAGTAAGTGAATCCGTTTGCTAAGAACCGATTGTGGCAAAAATAGCATTACCGAACTTCCTAATATTTTGGAATGAAACGCATCTTTAAGACAGCAAGAGAAAACATAGCATTAATTTATTTCGCACGTATTTACGTGTACACCCTTTATGGTTACAAGTGACAGCTTTTGAAACTATCTTCTGAAGGTAAAACAGGATACAACTTAAGTCATTACGATATTCGGAATATAATCTTCGGAATCCTATCCTACACATCTGAGAACTCGTACATATCATTTATAATACTTACTTCTTAAAGATTGACTTATAGACCTAAACTGGGCAACAAGAGTAGTCTGTAAACTTCCCTACAACTTTCTACAATTTCTCATTCAAATTCACATCAATCGAAGCCAAATGGTTCTATCAGTTCTTGAAACATTTCTAGGTTTATAAAACTTCTAACTATCTGAATCCATGAGAATCTGACACTAACAATGTCTGGCAAGCTTGAAAGCAATTAGGACATTGTTTCTTCATTCGCGCATGTGTAAAACATGTGGAGGTAACTCTGTCCTAATGTTCCTTTGAAACAAGACTGAGAAGTTGGCGAAATTCATTTCGACCAGCAGATACCTCATACGACGACTTCATTGTCGTGTATTCAATCTTGACAAACAAATCAACAATCTAACGATAACCGATCCAATGATAAATTGTACCATTCCAACCGACACTGGATCTTAACTTTTCATTCTGAATTTTACTTTATTATCTTCACACGGATAAATGGAATCTTGTTGTTCGTAGGGGACTAGAGCAATCTGCACTCAGATCACTGCAAATATTCCTATGAAAGCGAAAGGCGAAATTCGGATTAATTGTCCGGGCCTTGGGGCAGTAAGCTTTGACCGCTGACAGTGTAGATGAGTGGATAGAGTTGTGTACTTACAGGCAGAACATCAATAATACCACTCCCAATATAAAGCCCAGTGAATAGCGTACACATTAAGTGAACTCTCATTGCTCAGTTAGTTTCACGGCTAACCTAGGAACAATTCTCATTCTCAAGCCACAAAGGCATCCAATTTATGGATTAATTCGAAATCATCGAATGGACCTAATAGCGGTAAACATCATCAGAATAATTCGCACTTCTTCGTCCGGGAATAATAGACACAAGGATGTAATCAGACTACCATCTTAAACTGGTGGGCTGGTACCGTGATAAACCGATGGTAACATTCACTCCAAAATCAAAGAAAAAAATATCTAACTGTGTTGGAAATCCGACATACAAGTGCAAAAAAACAAAAACAAATATCCAAACGAAAGGAGCAGGACGGTCCTAAACCGGTCAGTCCCAAAATTCATTTTACAAATTTGAAAAGAAATATAATTCACTAGGAATTTCTCAATAGAATTTAAACAATCCAACTGTGGAAACGAATCAGAGTTGAAACAACCGCACTGAATTTAGCATATATCGTTTGTAATAAGTTGCTATGGCACATACCTGGCACACACTATTGAGGTTAAATTTTAACTATTAAAGGGATCTAAAGGAAAAGACCCTTCACAACAGATCATGTCTTTTCTAGTTGGATTTTATGTTGGATTTTTGTTAATTTTGCAGAGTCGCACGGACTCTGTCTTTACTAATAAGGACAAGAAAACGAAAAAAATGTAATTAGACCATGTGGGTGTCAGAACAAAATCTTACAATAAGCTGCTGTAAAAAAAACTTTAACAAAGCCGTGAGAACACTTTCCATCACCGGTGGTAGATACCCGAATGAAAGGGTGATCATTACTTCTACGGAAGTCATTGTAATCACATATGTCCATGATAAACATGGCATTCACTGCCAAAAGGAATGGTTTTTGATATCCGAGACTTTAAAAAACAACCCCAGAAGAAATTAATTTTGCTATGTCTTAAACATTTTTATCACTTTTCCTACGGTGAGCATTGGAAGAACAGCGTAAATTTGTCGCAAGAAAAAAATACAGGTTCGGCATTCATAAATGAACTTGTAACTTATCATTATTATGCACTTTATGATGTCATGGGATCCTGATACCCGACCTATTTCTTAATCACGTTACTATTTGTTTCTGGTCTGATGAGACTGAGGATCATCAACGTAAACCGATTGTATGGCAACATTGCGTTTAGATATATCATTAGCGTAACAAGCAATACGTGGGGTCTTTTATACATGACAGTTACTAACACAAGGTACTGCCCTGAAATTTTACAAGTGAAGGTGAATCAAGAGTTTTGTCGTTAACTGTCTTGTATTTGCTATTGTAATAATACAAAAAAGCAGATGATTTAATTGGTTCTGGAATCACTTACCTAACTGATCATAATACATGACTGTCACAATGGAGTTCTTCAACAGTGGGCTAGACTGCATCTCCAATAGCATTCCTGAAGGGAAAGACCAAAAAAAAAACTTACGGAACTTCAGCGCGCATTTCTATAGTAAAAAGTTCCAAGAGTCGTATTTCAATGACAGTCACCTTCGAGAATAATGAACAGTCCGATTACGACACTTCATCACGCAAGCTAAACCAGTTGCCATTATCACAATGTCAATGTAACTCGCCACTGACAAACAAGCAAAAGGAGAAACTACTGCCAAATTGGCTTAAACGAGCACGCGGCTTCCTAACCGAAAATAAAAGAGAGAATATAAAAATAAAAAGGTGCGCAAGGAATGCAGCCAACAACAACAGATAATCTGATACCCACATATGGCATAGGCCCGTAGACCTATGAAGTTATATAAGATACGCTAAAAATGCATTTAATGGGTGGCAACAATGTTATATCCTACGTCCGTCCCAACTGGGTTACTTCGGTAAGCAAGTAATTTGCCGCGAATGAAAAGTAGACTTTTGCACAGCATTCAAACTTTTGTAGATCGCTCTCAATACGAATTATCATCATGCTCTCTCATTGAATTTAAACTCCTTTTAATTGGTAACTGCTTTTTATTTTTTTATTCTTAAGCGTGGTGCTTAAACTGGGTATCGCTCATTCACGTAGCGAGCTCAAACATAAGCTAAGGCAAAACTTAGAAAAGGGTGGGGTAAGACATAAGTCTCTTTCCGCCTCACTCCATTCACTGCCTACATTTATTTTCCACTATGAACAACCTCGTCAACACATAACACACACTAAATTTTATCTTCTTAAATTCATATAACAACCAAGTACACCGACAAACATTATTAGCCCACGGATGGGATACCTTCACATTGGGTTTTCGTTTGGACATATGCTACGCCTCTGATTTGCTGTGTCTGTCAAGGGATTCGTACTCACGTATTCCGTAGTATGTGTAATGTGATCCCTACTTAAACTAGGCTAGGTCAGCATTGTATGCCAATACCAAATCTGGTACTGGACGGAGTCAGCAGTTGATACAAGGCCTGTATTGAAGTCTATATGTATTTCTTCTCTTTAACACTAAGTGCAAAAACTTTCAGATTCATCTTTCACTGATCCATCTATAGAGTTTTGAAGAATGAAAATGTAATGACTCAACAAGGAATAGGACGCATTATGTGACAAGGTTGTATTGCTAATTTTTATAATCAATGTCATGAAGACAAAAGAGTGTCTCTTCCTTCTTCCTGACTCATCATTTGCATTATGAGTTCTGGAAAAAAAAGAAAGGAAGTCAGGCGAACACAACTCTATTTTCGTCTTAAACTCGGGAAATATTCTGTCTGTTTACTGGTAGAGAGCGGAAATAGATGTGTAACGCACTTCCGATTGCTTGGTTACATGCTTCCTCTCTAACTGCTACTATCTTTCTCTCAAGGTTTTCCGAAGAAATGAATTACACAAACTGTTGCAAGTATCGAGCTACAAATTAATAATTTCCAGAGACACGTACCTGAGAAATAAATTTGAATGAAGAATCTCATCCTACTAGAAATAAATATAATTACGGAATAGAAGAAAATGTCATTTTATTCGTTCTACGTGCACTTTCGAATATAATACCTATTCTGCTTTTTTACGTACTTCATCAATTTCAACCAAAAGCTATGACTTGTTGTGTATAGGCACTTTGACTTTGCATTACCGACTTGCCTTGCAAGCACAGAAATTTTACGGAAAACTGACGTATACACTTATTTTATAACAAATCTACAAATGACCAGGCCTCCTTCCATTTTCTAGGCCACATACTATCTTCATGATCTAACACAATCACTTTTTCCCATTCCACATTATGTCCTTTTTCTTTTACATGTTTGAATATAGCATTACTCTCTCTACCATATTTCACATCGCTTTTATGTTTTTTAATTCTTTCTTTCAACAATTTACCCGTCTCTCCAATATACCTCATATCACAATCCTCACAGTTAATACAATAAATGACACCTTTCTGCTCCTTCTTCCCTTTATCCTTTCCTTTACTTCGGACCAAATCCAACAACTTTCTACTGCCTTTTCTGTACACACTTACACCCTGCTTTCTTAACATCTTTTTAATAATCTCTGTGTCCTCTCCTAACCCTATAATGCCTTTCCATACCACCTCTTTTCCTTCCTACTCTCATTCTCTTCCCATAGAAACCACAGATGCCTTTAAGATATCCCTTTTACTATACCCATTCTCACATAGCTGTTCCTTAAAACTTTTACATTCCTTTCTACATTTTTGCTACAAATCCTACAATTCTTGTCAACATATTTCTTATAAAATTTGCTTTGGTGCTTTTATCCACATTACTTTTCTTATTACAATAAATACCAGCATTGCATTCTTTTTGATACCATTGAGTTTTAAGTCTCCTTCCTTCTTTACTCATTAAAATATCAAGATAACATAAGCTACCTCCCTTCTCTATCTCCAGCTCTAACTCTATTCCTTTTTCTTTATCCTCAATGCCTTCTACAAACTCTTTCAATTCTTCTTTAGAGCCTTCCCATATCCCAAAACAATCATCAACGTAGCTACATAAATACTTAATCTTCCCTTTTCTACCACCTTACTCTCCCATACATTCATAATGATATCAGATAACACAGGACTAATCTTAGACCCTATACTTAAACCTTCCTTAATTCTATATATGTTATTCTTCACTTTGCAAAAACCAAAATCCCAAATTAAGTTCAGAGCTTTCCTAACTTTCTCCCATTTTCAACCTTTCACCCCTTCTTCCCCCATGGCACCCTTAACAATATCAAGTATAGCAGCCCTCTTTAAACTTGGAAACATAGCTTTAACATCCAAACTAAATAAAATACACTCATTTTCAATTACAACTTTACTTGTGTAGTCAATTACCTCTCTATAATCTTTCACTGCCAATGGTTCTTGTCTGTCTCTCACCCACTCTACAACTGTTTTCAATTCACTTTCCAATTGTTCAAAATAATTGTTCTTACAATCCATCACTGGTCTTAACTTCACTTCTTTTTTGTGTATTTTTGGAAAACCTTTTAACACCGGCACTCTTCCATCTTCATTTAACCACTTCTTTATCCCCTTCTTCTTACTTACTTCCTTTATCTCTTGTATGATCTCTTCTTTCTTCTTATCCACTAAGTCGTACAGACCATCGACTAATTCCTTAACCTTGTCATCATACCACACTTTATCCATGACCACTGTTGCCCCTCCTTTATCAGCTCTCTCTATCACTATGTCTTTCCTTTTCTTAATTCTCTCGTAACCTCTTCTTTCATTAAATTCGTAGTTCTTCTGTGAACTTCCTTCTTTACCAACGACATCGCCTTCCTTCTCAATCTATCTCTGTTTTCTTCCTCTTTAACCTCCATCAACGCCTCCTCTATAGAATACACCATGTCATCAACTCTTATATCCCTGTCCTTCACTTTAAATTTACAACCTAAAGAAAGAAAACTTTATCTTCTTCTGACACCTGTATGTCCCCTATCACCACTACTCTTTCTTTCTTCTTCTTATCACTCAACCCCAATGTCATTAGTTTCTTTCCAAGCCTCTGTTCTACTTTACTACTGAAAGACAGTTCCCATTGTCTCAAATATTTCACTAACCAGTCTTTCACAAATATCGATGCTAAATCTAAACATTTTACTTGTAATATCT
>JAGDQP010064986.1:0-11485 GCA_022664845.1 Lepisma saccharinum | reverse complement strand
CATTGAAATACTATCATGAAATTTGGCACATGCATTCTAATCAGAATCACATTGAACATATATTGTTTTCAAAGAAAATAAAAATTTCGATTTTGAGTTTTTCAAAAAACAAGCTTTGTTTCATTTTTGAAATATATAAAGATTTTTCTAATAAAGTCAAGTAATATAACACATTACAGCTCTTGAAATTCTGAAACGAATGATGCAAGTTTGAGCTCCCTAAGACAAATAGTTTTTGAGTTTCTGGCTTTCAAATGTTTCGAAACGCGTCCAAAAAACAGTCGATTTGTTTTATTTTTAACAATTGAGGCGTATGTGTCAACAAAAGTCTATGTGCTATCTTTTAACATGGAACATAGACTATTGTTCGAGCATATAAGCCTCAATTTATAACAAAAACCAAAAGTGACAAATACTTAAAATTTTGTATCTTTCATCCTTGTACTACGTGTTTACAAATAATTTCGGATTTCCGAAACTTAAAGTTCCAATGAAATAACATGAAGGACAAATAAAAGAGTTTTAAGGAAATATGCCTATATTAAAATGTTTTAAATTAACGTTTTACTCACCTAGAAATAACCACACAATTTCCAACATAATAATGTGTAGAAAATGACTTCCGACCATCGAAATAACTTGTTTCTTTCAGTAATCGCTTCAGATTGTTTCCGGGTACAAACATGAAGTGACATTTGCTGATTACAGCTAGTTTGGACTGCTAAATTTGTGTCGTAGACCATGTTGTGGGATCTCGCATATAATCATTATCATAAACATACAAGTTTTTATTTTGACTAAACATATCACTATTACACTATGAAACTATCAGTAGTTCTTCCGCGCAGTAACTTAACTTTTTTCAAACAATTTCAAATTAAGAATAATGTTCTTTCTTTAACCATAGACCTCATAATAGATAGACTTAGCACGACTCCCCAATTCTGGCTACGCTAAAACTAATGGATATTTGTTCAGAGCACGTAATTTCCAATCCATCCGCAAGGTAGCTCTGCCATAGACGTCATATTCTACTCTGAGGTCTATGGCAGAGCTACCTAGCGGATGGATTCAAAATCACGTACTCAGAACAAAGACCCATTAGTTTTAGCGCAGCCAGAAATGGGGAAGCGTGCTAATCTATCTATTATGAGGTCTATGGTTAAACTTGCATAGGTTAGGTTACATTAAGTAAAGATAATAAAAATTTATGGTTGGGTTTCACCAATTTTCGTTAAGAATTGAAGCGCGACAATTGAAGAGCTTTGAAATATATTACTTGTACATTCTTTAATTTTTAACGAAAGTTGGTGAAATCCATCAAGGCCTTACTAACTTTGCCTTCACTAATTCAGCCAGGCGAAACGGTAGAATAGAAATTTATTTGTCTGTATAGTAAATTCAAGTCGTGACTGTGATACATAAGACTCTTGAGTTTGTACAACCTGATACACAAAGAGTAAACACTAGGAGTAGTTGCGAAATTTTGTCTTCTACAACCGCGTATGATATGTATGAATATTTGTTGTATGTGTATAAGTAAATAAATTACTATTTTTGGTAAATGTTAAGCTCTTATAAATGTATGGATTGTTTTTTATTTAAGCAGATTTTTACATGATGACCTAGGGCTCATGTTAAAAATAGTTCCGAACAAAAGTCCAATGTAAGTTTGACACAGCACTTTCCGTTAACTTTCCACGTTAATTGCAGATAAACTCTGAAGATGCTCCAGTTCTCCTATGGCTACAGGGAGGCCCGGGTTCCTCATCTCTATATGCATTGTTTTGGGAAAATGGACCGTTCAAAGTTACAGCAGATAATACTCTTGTAGCCAACAACTACTCATGGCATCTCACACACAATGTGATATATATCGACAACCCTGTGGGAACTGGTGAGTTGAAGAATACATTTGTACAACTAAGATTAGTGTGGATGGCAGTTGTCATTGTTAAATGTATTGTTTTTATATCGGATTGGAAGAAACTAATGTTATTTTATGAACTGAATTTATTTTCATCATTTAATCATAAATTTAATTCAGAAGGTAGTTCTCATTTTCAATGATTTGATCTCATTTTGTTATTTAGCTATTAATACTCTGTTGAAAATACCGGATGCTCCTCAAGTTTTACAATATACTGTTCCATAGTATGTAACTATTGAAAAAACTCACAAAGACACAGTTCTTGTGCTTAACTCCATATATTAGGAAATTCTTAAAACATTAACGAGGAAAACATAAATCAATTTGCAGGTACTGTTTCAAAAACTGTTGCCAGGTGGTGTAGACCCTCTATATTCCTGCACAAAACCCATTCATGAAATGAATAAACTTTTTTCTTTTGTCATTAGGCCACTACAGCAATAGACAACTTCAAAGTTCTAATATAATGAATTCTGATTTACAAATATAACCTGTACAATATACAGGGTGTCCGGGAATTCCTGTTACAGCGTTTAGGAGTTGGAAGTAGACATCAAAACAAACAAAAAAAGTATACTGACACAAACCCCAAAGCGGAGTCCTTTCCGAGTTATGAGCGTGGGAAATTGCGTTGCACGAAACTTCAAGGCCCCATAGCACAAACATGAATGACGTGACACAGGCGGTGTGGAACTTCACACACAAAGTTATAGGGGTAGTATCCAAAAAAGGGGTAGTATCCAAAAAAATATATCAAAATCAAAACTCCAGAACAATTGCGCAACGAATTCCCCAAAGGAAGTGAGGGATTCCCGGTTATGTTTACAAATAAAGATGGGTAAAATGAGCGAGAAATGAAAAAGTACGTAATATTAAGTTATAATTCGTCTGCCCCATATTGATAGTGCGAACAGAATCAAAGATATGAAGAACTGTAGGTTTGCTGTGAGTGGTTGCATAACCACCAGCAAATCTTATTTTTATATGGACAAGTCTAGTCCATAACTTTGGACTTCATCCCGTCACGATTCGCCCTTTAGCCATTAAAATCCACACCCATGGCTTTTTCGAGACTCGAACCCGGGCTGTTGGAAAATTAACACCGTATATAAAACTAAATGAGTGTTTTCCAATAGACAGCATTCATGCTCTGTTTTGGACAACTAGACTAGTTTGTTCATCGTTTCTTCTCAACCATTATTCAACGTCGAATAAACCGTTGAACAGGCGGACATTTCGGTACATTTACGTTATCATAACGTTTCGGTACTAACGTTTAATCCATGTATTTTCAACGTTTGTGGGCTACTGGCGATTACGATGGGCTTCGCCATAAATTAATAGCATATCTGCATACTAATCAAATGTATACTCGGACATTGCATTGAACTGCACGATCAGAACAAGAAAAATTGTCAGCTGGCCACGATAACAAAGCAAACTGTTTCAATGCGGGGAAGATTCTACAGATAAGGAACTTTACTGGTGGTTATGCAACCACTCACAGCAAACCCACAGTTCTCCATATCTTTGATTCTGTTTTTGCACTATCGATATGGCGCAGACGAATTATAACTTAATATTACGTACTCTTTCATTTCCCGCTCATTTTTACCCATCTTTATTTGCAAACATAACCGGGAATCCCTCACTTCCTTTGGGGAATCCCTTACGCAATTCTTTTGAAGCTTTGATTTTGATATTTTTTGATACTACCCCTATGACATCGTATGTGAAATTCCACACCACCGGTATCACGGCCATTCGTCTTTGTGCTATGGCGCCTTAAAGTTCCGTGTCGCGCAATTTCCCACGCTCATAACTCGGAAAGAACTCCGCTTTGTGGTTTGTGTCCATATACTGTTTTGTTTGTTTTGACGTCCTATTTTCAACTCCCAAACGCTGTAACGAATTCCCGGACACTCAGTAGATATACATTAAATTTATTAATGAAGGTATATAATAGAATAAGAACAGCATATCAGAAGATATAACGGAAGATGCTATTATAAACTCATAAATTTATTTTAAAAAAAGCATTTTTTAGTAAATCTTTCAATAGCAAAAAGGATAACCAATGCCTTTACCCTATTACCTTTACCCTATTACTTTTAGCATAGTGTGATTTAAGAGCATCATTGCAATGGCTAAAACACCCTTAACTAATAGCAATTTAAATACTTAAGTAAGAATAGTCACTAATAGTAAATTAACAGAATTAAACGAATTTTAATTAATTCATTATCTTTAATTTAGTATACTAAGCGAATTTTAGTATATCTATATAAATTATCATTTTCATTATACAGGTTACAGTTTTGCTGATGAAGCAGGGTATGTGACAAATCAGGTTGAAGTTGGAAGAGATTTATATGCTGCCTTGATCCAGTTCTTCACTCTGTTCCCAGAACTACAGGACAATGACTTCTTTGTCACTGGAGAATCATACGGAGGTATATCTTACAGGATTATAGGGGATTTAAATGAAATACTAAAAAATATTTTATTTTCAACATTCGTACCTTACAATACTGCACTCGGTGTACCATAAATGGCGTTCATCATTATTAAAGATTCATCCAATGAACCAACGTAAGGTTATTACAATATATGTATTAGGTTGACATCAATGTAACTTAGTGCCATCACATTTAGAAATTTCGCAAGGAATTACTTCCAAGATTCTAGGATCATTAACATTGTGATTTGTTTAGCTGTTTCCTTAGTAACAAGATCCTGTTAAACTCACATTCGTGAATGACCTAAGACATCAGAGCAGATTCCAATAATATTTTGGCATGATGGTACGGGCATTACTCTGCAATGTTTCAGATATATTACAATCTTATGCCAATAACCGTTTCTACGATAACTACTTTTTATTAAACTCGTATTCGTGGATGACTTAAAACAGACTAAATCGATTCCAATCAAATATGCTGATGAGGGACATCAGTCTCTATAATTTAGACTTATTAAAATAATAAAGTAATATCAGTGGCGATAGTAGTAGGAAAAGTCGAAGTTGTAGTAGAAGTGGTAATTGTAGGCGAGGCGTACCTTGTATGAGATAGAAATAGCTTTTCCAGTCGTATCCTGCGTGCTACATAACAAAATAGGTTGAATCAAACCACAGATATAAGAAACGTCGTATTCATGAATGCCTACGTGACCTTTCTTTCCAGTTTCAACATGCTTCTGCAAGTCACCAATGCATTTTTCTTTTCTTGAAAGCCTCGATAAATTCAAGTTCATGACATTAGACAAAGACCAGCACGTAGGCTCTTAAACCAGAAAGACAGTTTCACAGAAGTCTTCAAGAGAATAAATATTGCATGAATAGACTTCTGTCGGTAAATTTCAAAAGATTTCCCACGTGAAAATGTGTAAACATTTCATCAATAATGGTGTTTCTCTCTCTCATGTTTATTCTCTATGATCAAACATAGTGCACTTAGTAAGACACCCTTGAAATGTACTTTATCATTCAATCTAGAATCTCACAACTGCAATATAGACATGGCGATTCTAACAGTAAACACGGCGGAAGTCGACGAGCGTCTCGCGCTAGGAATTTCAGAGGGGAAAATGTAAATATACATGACCGCATCTAACCTTACCTAACCTCCACTTTCCCATGGTAAAGATAATGTACGAAAAAAATAAAGAAAAGCAATTATTAGTAATAAATATGAGCATATAAACATATATTTTGAAAAAAAAAAGAAAAATTGTTGACCCGCGCGGGGTTTGAACTTGGGACCTTTTACTCAAAAAGCGAACGTCTTGGATCATTCGACCACGAAGCCGAGTTAGGATATCTTGGTTTCGTCGTTGTATTTACAGTGGGTAGCGTCAGAGAGTGTCAGTATGACGTCGTAGGTAATGACGACTTCCGCCGTGTTTACTATCTTAATCCTCGACTGCAATATAGTGTCAAAATATAAATCACTCTTATATAGTAACAATTATATCCTATTTATTATTATTAATTTATTTTGAATATAAATAACATATTCTATATAGCTGCCCATCTCCCATACATTGTCACTTAAATATAAATGCGTATTAGTTACATAGGACATGGCATAGTTCCAAGAATATTTGTACTTTAACGTCCTCATTTATGAACTATGATGAGCCCCAAACTAGAATATGTCACAGCTGTGTCTAATATTCCTATAACAGAGTGCTAGAAAACTGAGAAAGTAGACAAGAGGTTCAAAGATTATTATAGGATCTTCAGGAATTATAATGATTAAAGAGAAATCAACGGAAACCTTTTCATCTAGAAATACCCACACACGTGAGAAAAACAAGCCGGTATTTGCTTTGTGTATCAGATAATAAATTTGGCTTCTAGCACCTAATATAATAAGTTTTCATACACAATACCAGTAGTACATCGAACAAACCTCATGATCTTTCAAAAAGAATATATTAAAATATTAGTTTGGCAAGTTTAATCATAGCTTTAAAACAAGAATATAAAAATGTAAACACATTAGCTTTCCTTCTTTACAAGACTATTTTAAAGTTATATCTTCCAATCGAAAAATCTATGGTACTGAGTATTTTTTAAACTACGATATTAAAATTGAGTCATGATGAATTTGGTTATACGCTTGTTTTAATAAAACTCACAATTTCGTTCCAGGGAAGTATGTACCTGCTATTAGCTACACTATTCATCAAAACAACCCTACAGCTGATCTCAAAATCAATCTTAAAGGTAAGTACTTTAAATATCCTACGATCTCACACAACAGTAGTTTGAATCGAATTTACACCAACTGCTCATCAATACATTAATAAGGATTAACAATGTTTCAGAGATTTTCGTAATTTGCTAGTCAAATTTGAAGAAGATCTAAAATGTTCAATCCACGTGAACAACTATAACGTTATTCCTTCAAAACGTAATAAATGAACCTACCCCAGTATCACATCAGTATCGGCCGATATCAATAAGGCACGATTTGCGATTTCGATCGATGTTGTTATTCACAATCAGTACTATTGAATGGCAAAACACTTTTGCCCATATTGATACCGATTAGTATCAATATTGATCGCTGTAGGAAAGCACAATCTTTCGCTGAAATTTACTGTCGTCAGCTGGATTCGAACCTCCAATCTTGTGATTTGTTGTCCGTTGCTTTAACCATTCTGCTAGGGAGTCATCCTTCAAGAATATTACGTCGAATATGCATTTCACAGCAACTAGACGTAGAATGGCGTGACATAGCACAGTACTTTCATTATAGAATGACTTTCAGCAGGGAGCACGTAGAAGTTATTTTTGTATTACATGTGCTACTTCTCCATTACATACTCATTTTCTAATACATAGACGTTCTTTGGAACGATATCGGCCAGTGTCGATTGCTATCGTGCAATGATATCTTCAAACAGAAAGATTTCTCTAAACTTAATATTTTAATCTGCCAAGGTTTTTTTTTGCCCCCACGCTTTCTGGATAAAGTACAACATGTTACTCAAGTTTCAGGATAAGGGCTAAGGGGCTAATAACGTCCGTGTTATTAGCCCGTTATCCTTGTTCTGCTTTGGTACTAACGCATCCCGTATAGCACTGTTATGCTCTGAACATTCGTATTATTTATTTCCATTTTTTGTATATAAATCTCTCTTTATTATTCTACGGAATTAATGCTATAACAAATTAATTCTCGTCTTTCATTTTACATTTATGTTATCTATCCTTCTTGTCTGAATATTTTCGTCACTTTAATTAGTAATACAAACAATATGTCATTTTTTCCCCCCAAACATTGAACTTTTCGTGCTATCTTGATCGTTCCTTTTCTCGAAATAGGAATAATTGCTTGTTCGTCGAAAAAAGAGTTTACTTTCGAACTCTTTTCCTTTTGTCTTATTCTCATCTGTCTTCTTTCTATTTGTTTCGCCAAATCTTATATTTGTCCTTTTTGAGTATCTCTTATTCACCCACATAGTCACAATCAAATCCTCTTAACTTTCTCCCGTTTTATCGTCTTTCTAACTGTTTTTTCTTCTCACTAATTACTTTCGTTCTTTTCAGTTTTTATTCCTTTTAAATATACTTTTTTAGTAAATATTATTTTTTTGTGTTCACTTCGAGTTTTGTTCACAAGTGATTTAAGATGAGTCACTATTTTGCAAAAAGGGGATTACTGATATTTCACTATTTTCCAGAAGAAAGAAAAATGTGATCCATTTCTGTATATAATTGCATGTTACCAAAACACTTATTCCCTTCGCTATCTCTGGATTGGCTGGAATGTACTTAACCTCCTCTTGCGTAGTTATTAAGACCTCCATATCCAGTTAAATGGTGCAAAATCTCAATTTAATAAAAAATGTCAGCTATCTCCTTTCTGCAAAATAGTGGTGATATATATTCTTAGAGAATCCAAGGCCTTGGTGTAACAATCCAACAAAACACAGTTTGAAACTAGTGGAACGAAACAACCACTCTAATCATTAACAGCTTTTGTTAACTCCTCTTTCTGGTAAATTTGATTATTCACTCCCAGTTTAAAACATTTATTCTGGATTTTCAGTGTTAGCATATGTACTAGTATAATAAAGATGGATTTGATGTCACAAACATTTTTCAGACGAGTATTACAACAAACAAGAGCAACAATCAGCTATTCTAACACCATCCATGATACCATTGCTTTGGTCTTAACACAAAGTTGCGGAGAAAGGTACTACTGCTAACTTGAAAATCTCAGAGACAAGTTGTAACGTCCCCGTTCCATGTAATCTTGTATTAGTGTATTGAAGTGCGTATGAATACATATGTTAAATATTACTGAATTTCATTTCACGCTGTAATCTGTTTAAATGTGTATATATAAAATAGAGGAACAGTTATGCATAAAGAAAATATAATGTAAATCGTTTTTGCTGTAAAAAAAACTGCCTGCGCTCAGTAATACAATTAAGAACTACATTTTGTTAGTGTAGGAACAAATGTGATATGAACTTGTATATAAATGCGAACCCGGAGAGAAGAAATCACTTCTCTCTGGGCTTCGGCCCATTCAGGGTTTCTGGCCTGTCCCTCCGGAGGTAGTTCAGAGCAATAAAGAATGTAATCTCTTTGACACTGTTTTCTTTATCATTTTTCTTTTTCCTTGTATTCTCTTACTCATCTTTGAACTTTATTTATTCTCTCTCTCTTTATTCTTCATTCTTGCATTCTATCTCCATCAAACCTACTTCCTCGCCACTGGTCTGTGTCTAAGCAATGAGACGCGCAGTGATACTCAACCTATTCCTTGCTGCTGGCCTGTGTCTAAGCAATGAGACGCGCAGTAGTGTTTAACATATCCTCAGCTTTTACTATATCTGAAATGGGGGCTCTCGGAAGTTCTTTTATATTGTTTTACTAATTTGAATATGTCCCTTTCAGCATCGCATTTCGGTTCATCCCGCGACCGTAGCCGTGACTTAGTATCCGTTATTTATAAAATTAATTAGTTAGTTAGCTCTTTTTCCCCCCATTTCAAAGTCATCGAGCTGAACAAGCTTCCATGGAAAAAAATAAATATTCGGATCCACAACATGCCTTAGATTTGAAATAACGAATATTGTATCAGAAATTTGAAAGCACATTTCGAACAAAATGTATTTAACGATGTAAGTATTGACAGAAATCTAAAGTGTTCTATTGGTTGCAGGATTGGCAATCGGAAACGGATTCAGCGATCCAGTCAACATTCTTTACTACAGCGAATTCGTCTATCAGATTGGCCTTGTAGATGCTAATACAAGAGATGCGATTGCGGCTATTGAGCAAGGAGGACGAGACAATATTGCCAATGAGGAATGGCCAGAGGCCTGGATGGTACGTTGAAATCTTATATTATCTAATTATTGTTCACCATTAGCTTCAAGTTGAAGTCGAGGTAAAGTTTTTAATATTAGAAAGTTGCCTCCAATTAAATCTACAGGCACCGGTCTGTTGGAGGTGATACTATTCCGGCATTCGCTTACAAGCAAACATACTGAATGGGCAGAAAAGAATTATATATATTTTTTTTTTAGCTAGGATTAAAATAATAATTCTTTGCTGTGGAAAAAATATCGGAAAAAACTAACTAATGTTGATATTCTTTTCACCAATTTAAGAACATAAGAGTATTTCCACACTTTTTGATCACTTTCCACAGACAGAATTTGAGTTTTATATCATCGACATCTACCAAAGTAATTGCACTCGAGTGGCCAAAATTTGCATATGAATATACTTTGACATTCTAACATGACAGAGGTAAAAAATATAATTCTTTTCTGCTCCTTCAGTATGTTTGCTTGTTAGACCAAGACTGACTAATTAACAAGAAAAGGGAAAATGAAGGAATAGGTACCAGGGGTTTAATTTAAAATAGTTTGAATACATACTAGTGTGAGTGGTAGAGTTAGAAATGGTAAACATGTCTTTAAATAGTATGGGATTTACTTGCCCATAACACACAAAATCTAACCAGTCATGACGACGCGGACAGAGCTCTAAGGTACAACATGGATGCCAGAAATAGCCATTCCAGATTTCACTTGCCGGCAGATTGATGGGCGGCTGCTGGCTAAGGCGAAGTAGGATGGTTGAAATCAATATCGGTGGCTTACATCGATGCTCGGCAGCTCGTTCCAAATTAGTGGACTCGGCTCTCAGCGTCGCTGTGTCTCGGTCTGTATCTCTGTATTTTGAAGAAAAAATAATAAAAACATGAGCATAACCAGCACCTAAAACTTGACACCATTTTCTCGGCTAAAATTACGTATTGTCCTGCGAAGAAGATATAAGGGTAAGTTACCATTACCAATCCAATGATCCATCAAGTTGATGACTTCGGGTCCGTAATGGAGATGCACGTGAGTTTGAACCCCGTTCAATTTCACTAGACGAATACCGAAATGAAACCTCAAGTAAGGCTCTGGTCGCTACCATCCCGATCCCTGGTCCCGGAAGTGACTACCAAGGGATGTCATCTCTTAGACGATGCGATTAGGTCAAAAGGTGTCTTATCAGCCAAAATATCATCTAAGAAGTTTATCAGATAGATTGACTACAAAATTGTAGTATTATTGAACTAGGAGAAAATAAATCTTCGACAGTTAATAAATGAATCATTACTGTTGCTTTTAATAGCATCTTTCTGAGTCATAAACAAAAAAAAAGTGTGTAAAGAGAAAAGAATAAAAGTTAGCTATAAGAACATTAAAATAATTAATAATCCACAATATTTCGTATAGTCTACTGGATTTCCTCGAGTGGTTAAAAATAATATTCACAGGAAACGGTCGGTGACCAAATATGTGGTCGGGAATAGACTGGCCACGAAGCGAGTATGGCGCGAAGTGCGAACATGTGACGCCACCTGGTGGCGGTGAAATGTACAAACACGTGACAAGTGGTTTCCAACAACATCTACCAAAATGGATCCATGACACCAGAATCGTTTACCGTCTTTTCTCATTGTGATATCTTAAATGATTCCTTGATATTTCTTTGTGCTGGTTCGAATTTGTTTAATAAACTGA
>JAGDQP010064983.1:0-11486 GCA_022664845.1 Lepisma saccharinum | reverse complement strand
GTGCAATCGTGAGAACAAGTATTTAGATGTGAAAACGGCCCGTATTTTATGTAAGCCAGCCGTTTTAAAAGAACTTTATAGAATATACAGAGAAACTCATTGTAAAACTAACCTCAACTATCAATGGTTTGTCATCAATATGGAAAATAACACAGAAATTATAGTTCCCTTCGCAAGAAGTGAATTCCTAAACAAAGACAATTTAATTACCAGCATCATTTGAATGTACTACTTATTATCTCAGTTGAGTGGTTTAAAGTAGTCATAACTATTATCTTACCATTATCTAACGAGCTAAGTGGTGTTGAGTGTTCTTACCTATATTATTAGTCTAATGGAAGATCTTATCCATACATTCTTTTAAAGCACTCTTCGTTAAGTTGTTTTAGAGTGGTAGTAACTCTTATCTCACCATTATCTAAAAGCTAAGTGGTGTTAAGTGCACATACCTACCGTAAAAGGGTACTAATGGAATATAAGATCTCTTATCTCTAAAATCCATTAGTAAGGAATGTAAAGATTGTATTAAAATTGAAATCTCCCCAATATAAGGTCTAACTCTACTAAGATCCTATTTTATATCACATTTAGTACCTAATAGTGAATTAAGTTTATCCCGTAGGTGCCCTATGGAATAACAAAAGTATAAAAATGTATAAAATATGGTAACGATGATACAATAAAACGTAGATCTTAATGTAAAAGAAAAAAAACATTCTGAAGTTATTTTTAAGGATAATTAGACAACCCTCGTAATATCTAGACTTTAATCAAATTATTATGTATTTATATTATGCCTACTATCTGCAAAAAACAGCCAGACAATATGGCTTAGTTTTTTTAATCAGTAAGACGCTGGACTTCTAACTGAAGAATCTGTGTTCTACTGGCTTTAATATTTTTTCTTTTCCTGAAACCTTCAAAGTGGCGGTTTTTATTAGCCAAGCTACTGGAAGTTTCTAGGCAGCTATAGTTGCCTAGTTTTCTTCAGGAAGCTGTCGGAAAATTTTTAACAGTGTGAAACTTATTGTATTCAAATCAATTTTATTCACAGCTTTAATTTGATTGACCCATGTTATTTACTGGTAGTACCTTTATCCTTAAGTTTAATGTAAATCAACTATCTACAACGAAAGATGGCAGCACTATATCCGCATATGTCTAATGTATTTTTATCGCTGCACGAAAATTCAATGCTGCTTCTACAAATTCACACCTAAAGAGTTCAAACTTTCAGGGAAGAAAGTTCACAACCAATTCAATAGTTCGATCAAAGTCGACATTTAATTTTCGTTTTTCTTCATTGTTGAAATCGCTTTGTTGTTGTGAATATCAAAACTTATGACAATGAAGCTCTTTCAACAATGAACAAAAAAGAATATTAAAAATTGGTATTGATTAAACTCTTGAAATAGTTATCTCTAAAAGTTTGAACTCTCTAGACTTGAATTTGTAGGAGCAGGAATGAAATTTCATGCAACGAGAAAAAAGCATTAGACATATACGGAGGTAGTGCTGCCATCTTTTGTTGGAAATCGTTGCTTTACATTAACCTTAAAGAACGTTAACTTCTTTTGTAATTTAATAAAGATAAATAAATAAATGAACATTTATGTTATAACTAGAAAATAATATGAATGTATGAAGTGTTGCTGAGACATTTAGATTTGTTCAATAAGAAACTATTCCTGATAAAAGTTTCTCATTTCTGTATTTTTCCCCATAGAACTGGTAGAGCAACCAGCAAAGAAATACTACAAGTCATCATTCCAATTATTGTATTTCGTTGCATTTTCGTCCTGATTGGTTTGGATCCATTATTAAGGTAATAAAAACACGCTGTACGTAGGGTTCAATTTGTACTTACAAGATTATTTTATATGAAACGTATATTTACATAACTAATATCATTTTCTGCCAAAATGAAGTTAGGTTAGATTTCAAGAAAATACGAGTGTGAGTAATATAAGGTGAGCAATAATTTAGTGTCAGCGTTACTCAGTTCATACACGCTAATACATATTAATTTTTAATTTCATTTATGGCATTAGGGAGTCTCAGGCGGGAAAGAGCATGTAGGTAGTCAGACAAGATCTAATTTGTAAGTACCATCCCGGCATTTGTGTTAATACATTAACACACGAATGTAAATATAGATACAACTACTGACGTATTCTGGGTTCACAACTTGGACTATCACTACCCAAAATAATGACTAAGATTTACAACGAGGGCATAGATAATTTCTAGAAAATAATTTCTATTTGTAACAACTTTCACTTAAGAAGAAAGATCTTAAAACATGTAACACTCTAATAGCACTCATAGCTCTAGGTCTGATATTATTCCTTTATCACAAATACATCGTGTAAAGTCGAAAATTACGCACAGAAAAATTTACGCATCCGTGACCAGGACTAGAACAAGGACCTTACAATTTCCGGTTATGTGTGCTATCCATTACACCACCGCGGCATCTTAACTCAGCGTATTTGTGATTAAGGAATAACATTCCTTTGTAATGCACAAATTTGAATTTTGAATTTAATTTTTAAGGCCTTTAAGCAACTTTGGTACAGGCCGGATTTATGATAATGGGATGAATTGGTAGAATGAAGGAAATGGAAGAATCCCGAAAAACCTATACACATGGTGTTCGTCCATCACAAAGCCCACATGGAATAAGCAGGGATCGAACCGACGACCCCTAAGACAAGAGGTGGGCGCTCTACCATTCTTTAAAAATGTGTTTACCCTAAGCGGGTTCTTGTTATTACTTGTTCAACTTGTTTTTGCTTGTATTATACTTGTGTGTACTTGTTTTTGCAACAGTAACTACTGACAGCACGGTTAAAATCACATCCATGCCCGAAGTGGAATTCGAACCCACGATCCTTGAGTCGCCAGACTACAGCACTAGCAAGCACTACCACCTGGATCGACTTAACCATTGGACCATCGCGGTCTAGGTTGTAACTAATTATCCGTAAAGATTTCTCATTTAAAAAATGTACGCCTCTAGTGGGGTTCTTTGCTTTGTCTTCAGAAGAGGAGAGCTTGGTCATTGAAGTGAAAAGTGTATTTGCCAAATGAGACCACTGAACGATTTCAAGAGAATATTGATAAAACACTTATCCTATGAACGTATGAAATATTAAGGTTAATTAATTTTTTTAAGTTGTATTTAGTATTTACCTGTGAAAATGAGATGATCGTATTTGAAGCTGAACTCAATTCAGTTTGGCTTATACTAGAATAGGATACGGAAAGGATGTATAAATTAGTTAGCCTGGGTCTGGTATCTAGGTAGCATCCTGACACTTGCCTCGTGCCACTGAGGAGAAAATGGAAAGTAATTCGTTCTTCGTTGATTGTGAACATCATAAACAAACTGGTCAACAATGTTTCTTCATATTTATTCCACTAGGAAATAACGATTTCCTTCTCTATGACGAAACGTTCAAATAGCTAAGACGAATTTGTTCCTGTGTTGTCCGAAGATTTTACCCGTTTTAATACTCAAAACTTCTTTCAACTCCCACTGTAGTTATGAGAAATGTGAAAATGCGGTAATAAACATACAATTTCCATCCCTGATCTGAGTGACAGAACTTTGCACAGCTCAGCTGAAACTTTTCTTCCACAACTCTTCTCCCTCCACCACTCTCTCCCCCCCTCTCTCTCTCTCTTTCACACACACAAACACACGCTCTCTCTCTCTTTCCCAGAAGGAAGAGAGAGAAAGTGTGTGTGTGAATGATCCAACTCACTCGCAATCGCAGCTCCCTTCACAAAAGCATCATAGTCTACCACTTCTTAAATCGAAGTCTTCCTCTATATCACTCTTGCGTCTCCTACGCGCGAATTAGGTGGGTATTTAAAGAGTACAACATTTGAGCTGGAATACCAGAGGAAAATAAGAAGTCCTGCCTACAGGATTGGAAACTGCACCTAAAACTTGTAATTTTTCAAATATTTTCTGTTCGGAATTTTTTCATTTTTATGTAAATTATTATCACTCGTGTAGATTACAATATTTCTTCACATGCTTGGACTTTGGTGGTAGCCCAGATAGCCCACAGTACACGCCACTGGATACAACACTAGAAAACCTTTAAGTATGAAACGAACTTTTCATTATAGTAATCTAAATTAGGCATTACTAGCATGTGTACAAGAATTTTCTTAAGACAGATAGGAACATATTTTTAGTCTATTCAATAAATCTGATATGCTAAAACATTTTTAGAGACAGTGCTGATATATCCCATTCAGATTAGGTCTTCATTCCAAATTAGAGCTAAAAATTCACCATGTGAAGTACAGAATAATCACTCCATCAAGGAACACGTTAAAGAAAGGAGGACAATTTTTTTAAGAGACGAAAAGACAGGTTTAGGAGTTATAAGTACACATTTACATTTAGACGGATTTAGTTCCAAACCATTTTGACCACTGAACAATTCTTCGTAAGTTTTATTACGCTTAGGTATGTATGATATATATACATACCGGGTGTTCCAAAATTTATGTATTATACCGGATGTCCCAAAAGCTATGCAACCCGCACTTTCACGGTACGTAACTATTAAATTAAATCACATTGAGACATCGATCTTGCACGAAATAAAGCCCTGTAGATTGGATTTTTGTTTTAAATATTAACAAACGAAAAACTAGCCTAAGTTGGGCATGTTGTAGAAAATGTTGTCAGAGTCGGAAAAATCTTTTTGCAAACTATATATTTCCGCACTAACTCATTTCTGTAGCTACTTACAACATTTCTCGGTACTACCAGGTAGACTGCATGGCTGCTTATCGAACATGACAAAGAAACTGCCAATCTGAAAGCTTACTACAATCTTTGAAAAGGGATATTAGTGGTGTATTCCGAAAATGTAGGTTTATTTTAAATATTATAATGAACTCTGGCAACACTCTTGGTGGGGAGTGACATTAGGGGACATGTTTTACCTCTGTATTTTTTCAATAACACCAAAAAGATGTCGAAAATGTCCACAAAAACTTGACAATTTCAGTACACCCAGTAACCCTGAAATTTAAAGTGTGAATTCTGATGTCATGGAAATAGTGAAACGAGAGATGACTCATTTTCCATTTTCCCCAGAGTTGCTGAGTATAATGCAGTTGTCAATTTTTTCTGGACTTTTTCGACATCATTGTTTTTCGTTGAAAATTGCATAGTGACTTACACATAGGTAAAACACATCCCCCAATGTCACTTCCCACTAAAGGTGTTGCCAGAGTCTATTCTAATATTGAAAAAAACTACATTTTCGGTATACACCACTAGCACTCCTATACGGTACACAAAGAAGATAAATATATACAGTTTGTAAAAAAATTATCCGACCCTGACAACATTTTCTACAACATGCCCGACTTAGAGATTGGGAGTTTCTTTGTCATGTTCGATGAGCAACCATGCAGACTATCTGGCAGAACCGGGAAATGTTGTAACTAGTTACTTAAATGCGTTTTGTGTGGAAATATAGTTGGTAAAAAAACGGCTCTGATAACAAAAGTTTACAACCGTGCCCGACGGATGGTTGATTTTCCGTTTGATATTATCTTTAAAATTTCCCAATATACAGCGTTATATTTCTTGCAAGAATGATGCCTTTATGTGAGTTAGTTTAATAGTTACATACTGTGAAAGTGCGGATTGCGTAACTTTTGGGACACCCGATATATAAAGCTATATGAATTTTACACTAATTTTGAGTGTGACTCAACAAAGTAGCTTCGATTGACGTGAGATTTACATTGAAATGGCATATAAGGATTACGTTTATCATATTTTTGAAATAAGAACCTGCCATATGACGGGATAGCCTGAAGATGGACACTGACAAAACTGATGAATGATACAAAATGTAATTGATTAGATACTTTTATACTTATCAAAGTTCCCTAACTACACTGCGCAGGCGAAATAAAAGCAAGATATAGAAAACAAGGATCATGGACGAAGCACAAGAGAATGTCATAATGTTACTTAGTGTCCAAATAGTACTTACAACATCTTTGTTACAACAAATGAAATAAAATTTTAACAAATTTGCCATCTCAACTTTATGTATATAAACAATGTCAAGTGCAAAACAAACTTGCCGAAAACTTCTCTATCATGTGGAACCTTGCTGGAATTTTCACTATTCCTCTTCCACCTTCACCGATACACATAATAATGGATGACTTACCAATCTTCCTTCGCGATATTTGTTTTTACTGAAAGCTCTTCAGCATATTGCCAAACAAGGTAAGAACTGAACGATTCAAACTTAGACGTGTACTAGTTGTAACTGGAAAGAGGATCTTTTTAAACCAAGGTGGTGATCGAAAAAAATAATAATAAAAAACTTTTACTTCCTATCTTCATGAAATCGACCATCCTGAAAAAAAAAATCGCCGTTCGTCCTTGAAGCGACAGAGACTAAACTAAAAGACTAATTTTCTCATTTAAGAGTATCTGTATTTCTCTAAAAGAAAATATTCTCTTCTACTACTCATAGGGCAATAACATTGGTTCTATATTGCTGGAAGCTGAAGTCCAATGATACTAAAGCTGCTGAAAAAATAGTAAAAGCATACACCGTGGCTATTAACCGCATCATGAAATCAATGAAAATGAATGCTCTGGTTGTAGCGTCTACAATTTCAACTGTGCAAATCATTTTACAGATATGTCTATGGAATTACACCCAAGACTACAAGAATCCAACCTCGGCAGGTAAGCGTCTGGTGTATGTAAACAGTATTGACAGTAATTCTGGTAGTAACTATGCATAATTAATAAGCAATCCACCACCTCTCAAATAGTTGTATCAACAAATGTGAGCAATTTCGATTTTGCCTCATTAATGTTCTCCAGATATATTTTCCGAGGAAGGATAATGCGCAAAGACAGATGACGAAGAATCGTCAATGTAGTCAAGTAGTTTTAAATTTACTTCTTCATTGTTTTGGAGTAACAGCTTTCCATGTTGATTAAACTTTCTATTTGATTAATCCAGTATTATGACACTACTCAGCCTGAGCCAATGTTACCTAAAGGCCTTCAATTAAATTCAGTAGCACTACTGCTCAGTATATACATGCAATGTGATTGATGGCAGAAACCAGCATCAGATATAGATTCTAACACCAATATATGAGTTATTAGTGAGATTGACTATGCATTAAAATCTACGTCCTTTGTAGTTTTCGACAGAGTAAACCAGTTACAATATACGAATTGATATAGTATTTATATATGATGTATTTAAGTTCAGATTCAACCTTTTCTATCACTAATCATCAAAGAAAAGATAATAGAATAATGTGTGAGAGAAATCAAGGTACACAGTAAAAAACGGTTTCTTAAAATTGAGAAAAAATTATTATCTGTGCACCGAAAAACAATCTTCTTAGAAATGAGATATCAGCATTCTCATTTAATTGAAAATGAGAAAATTCCGGTTTGGAAATAAGAAGAGTAACTTTATTTCGAAATAGGTACACTCTCATTTTCAATTAAATTAGAAATGCTGATATCTCAAATTAGAAATGCTGATATCTCATTTCTAAGAAAATTGTTTCTTGGTACACAGATAAGAACTTTTTTCTCAGTTTTAAGATACCATTTTCACTGTGTACAAAATATAACGTAGTATAAATCAAGAAAGAAAAGAAATAGAAAAGCAATCAATTTTGTTTTCACTTACAATAAACTTAATAATATTTCAACTGTTCCTTATTCATAAAATTTCAACGAAAATAATTATTTTGCGTAGGAAACGGGAGACATTTATTACGTAGTATCGAATATTTAAAAAATGAAATGTGGTGTGCATCGTCCTTCGGCATGTACGGAGAAGCCATATTTAAGGAACAGCGAATTCCTTGTATTTTTACGAAAAATAGTAATTCCAGGTTTCTCCGATCTGTTGAGGTCCGTTTGGTATCTGCTTCTTCTATAGCATTTCCTCTCCAAATGCTGTAACTTTTGAACTTAAATGTATCATGAGCACAACAATTTTTCTCTGATCAAATTTCTTTTCTAAATTGATTGCTGCATTTCGTGTTCACGAATTCAGCTATATTCTGGAAATTTTATAGAAATTTCACGATGTGTTAACAGAAGAATTGGATGCTGCATTGACTCCGGATCGAAACCGGATCTTCCACTCGTCGACTCCGTGTTCCACCGCTGAACTACCACAAAAAAGTCGCCATGGCGTAAGAACCGTTGTGTAATCATGCACAAGAAGCACCAATATCAGGTGACACCAATACTATTGGTTTTTAGCAGAGTAAAAATAGAAAGCATCCCAGCTGTTGCCTCCACGAGTAATTAAAGCGCTTTTTCTAGGCGGAACCACACCGGTTCTTAGACCGTGAGTACTTTAGTTCAATTGTAGAACATCCTGTCTGCAAGTGTGATATCCACGATTGATTTACGGTCTCGATAGCGTCCAACTTTTCTGTGCATTTTTGAACTTCTTACTACACAAAGGTCTTTGTGAAACGAAAATCAAATCAACATCTAAGTTACATTACCCACTCCCGAATTGCTTTAAAGTTTTTTGGAAATTTGCTTTTTGCGAACCGATAAGTAAATGTGTGATGACAACTTTATTACCTGTTGTATTTCATATTCCACACCATAGATTTTCGATTATCACAGTACATCGCCCTCACAAAATATTCTGTTTATTATACTTTATGTTTCAGTTTTTATCATCGTTACTTTCATTTTGTTCTATTTTTATCGACTTCACAGTGAAGTTAAATAAAACTTTTGTAAACTTTATTTTATATGGGCCAGTCTAGTAACTTTGGACTTCCATCAGTCACGAATGGACAATTTACAGACTAATTAAAATCTACAAACACCCATGCCCCTGCCGGGACTCGAACTCGGGACCTTCGGGACCTCCGAACTTGGCCTAACGCTTTAGACCGCAAGGCTACCCAGTCGACCAGTGAAGTTAGAGAGTTAGTACACATGCATGGTTACAATTTTATTGTCTGCCATTTATCAGATGTGTTTGTATCCCTGTTCAGAGCATCCAGCAATTAGTTACCACATCACGATAGTTGTATTTTGGTAGTGAACTGTCAATGTCTCCGTGACCCGGTTTCAGACTGAGATCCTGTGTTCGAATCATCTCCAAAGCATGAAAAGTTTATCTTTTAAACCAGCGTGTGGATTAACTCAACATTCCAAGCTAATTACCAAAACTCGTACCAAGACTTGCCCAATAATAGTTAAAATAGGTTTTTGGGAAGTTGATAGCTATTATATGTCAAGTTCGTTGTACACTTTCCAAGTGGTAACTAGGAATTTTGCTACGAAATTAAGAAAACTTCATGTTTGCCATGGCAAGTTTAGTGCAGATTTTTTCGGCTATCGCATCTTGTTTTAAGTGTGGTGTGAAGTTCGTTTACTCGCTCGGTTCATTTTATGAATATGTTAGCTACTCGATCTACCGGGCTGGAGTTACTGGACTCGTACCTGGCGACTCCACAGGTGGCACATAGGGGAATGCCGACCAGATATGGCGGGTCCCGGAAATACTCCGGGACGGACCAAAACTGCGGCGCTGCCTTGCAGTTAGTAGAGCGATCTGCAAAGGCTAGGGTAAGATAACCCCGAACAAAAATAGCGTCATCATCACCACTCTGAGACTGAAGATGAGTGACATCGGCAAGGTTCAGAGATTAACACAGGATGACATCTTTGATGTTTGCCTTCACTGCAAGGTCGTAGAGCTGAGAACTCTACACCGCTAAACAATGTCAGAAAATAGTAACAAATGGTCCTATGGGTTCTCCTGGGGTAAAATATTCTGAAGGTAAACTATTCCCCCATTCGGATCTCCGGGCGGGAACTGCTTCCGGGTCTTCAGGATCAGGATTAAGAACGACATGAGGATTAGAACGTGAAACGTATACACTTTTTACCGAACGGGTGTTCTTCAGACGATAGTATGCGAAACTGGGAAGTATAAGCTATACATACTAGCGAGTAACGATACAGAAAGTCCGGTAGAGGGATCAAGATAGCATTGAACACGGCAAATACACTGTCTACTACAGGGTAACTCAGTCACACACACAATCTTGTATAAGATTTCCCGTTGGGAACAATTCCGTTCCAGCAGCTCCGAATGTAGAGTTCATGAACGAAAGACTATCCGACATTACGATGTACACTCGATGGTTCAACACGATTGTAATACACGTCCTTGTTCCGACCAAAGAAAGTTTTAGACCTACGATGAGCAAATCAAGCCTTCACCAAGAGAGCAACAAAAATCCAGAAATCGATGGGCAAATAGAGATAACATGCTGAATATTGAAAGATCTAATAGTAAAGAGCACGTACTTTGAACAAAAAATATACACAAATACACTTGGATATTTCCGGGTGGCAAAACACACAACCAGATCAACCATATATTAGTAGATAGATGAAAACACACTAACATAATGAATGTTAGATTTTACAGAGGAGCGGAAAGTGACACCCAGTAAGTGATCCCAAAAGTGAGGGAAAAGTTTGAATCGTGAACGGGAAAAGCAAAAGTTCAAAACAACTGAAAGTCGAAGTAAAATTATTAGATAACCCGGCGTAGTGACAGATTCAAATCGAAATCTCGAATAGGTTCGAAATCTTAGCCGCCTCAAGTAATAATGAAGTGGACATTTGTAATAATAATGAAATTCATGTGAATAAGATATGGGAGGCAATTCTTGACACTGTGAAGGGCGCAGCAAACAGCGTATAGATGAGAAGAAACGACAGAAAAATAAGCACTTGTTTGCTGTAGATAGTATTAAGCTTCATGAGGAACGAAAACAAGTAAGGGAGCGATGACTCAACAATAAAGCCGAAACAAATGGAAACCACTTCAGTAATGCGTAGCGTAACGCCACACGCATTACATAGATATATAAATCTAAAATAACTGACTCAGAAAATTCAGGAGATTAAGGAAAACGGTAAGACAAATAACATACGAGAAATATATAAAAGGAGAAAACTTGTTAAGGGATGGTTACCAGTCAAGGCTAGCGATGATTAGAAATGAACGTGTTAATCTTCAGTTGCATATAACAAAAATTATTATCGATGTAAGGAAAAGCTAGTTTGACAAGCTTCTTAATGTACACACCGCAGAATAAACGGAGAAATTTGAAATCCATACCGCAGAACCGTGGATACCCGAACGCAAAATTGAGGTAGAAATTTCGATAAAGAAATTAAAAAATTCAAGTCACCAATAATTGACAACATCCCAGCCGAATTAATAAAGCGGGATGAACACCACTACTCCAGACACCTCATCAACTGATAAGTGCTATATGGGAAAGGAGAAGCTTCAAAAGGAATGGAAAATCTCAGTAACAGTCCGATTTATAAAAAGGCTGTAAATATGAATGTAATCGTTAGCTCGGAATCTCGTTACTCTCAGGAT
>JAGDQP010064978.1:0-11486 GCA_022664845.1 Lepisma saccharinum | reverse complement strand
GGAAGCTTGCGTTGCTTGCGATTTGGGTGAATACCCAATTGAAACACTTGGTGTTTCGTGGTGTAGTTTTATTACGTGCGTGGTGTAACACGTGTTTCAATTGGCTATTCACCAAATCGCAAACAAATCACGCGGACAGCGTGTCCATAAAAAGGCAGCCTTAATCTAGATGAGATAATTTTAGATAGGAAAACCCGTACTCTCATTATGTTTTCCGCTACCTGGCGCTAATTCAGCCGAACTCTAATGAAATACTGTTTGTATTTAAAGTGTGTTTCCGCATTTGTTTTAAAAATAATTTTTTAAAATTTGAAGGGCGGTCTGATTATCTGATACTTGACGTTATAAAATAGCAATAGAATAAAAATTAATACAGGCCTATTGCACATAACTTACTAGCAATACTTGTTCAGCTGTACCGACACCAGGTGGCATGACAAGAGTTATGAATTCAGAATTCGCTGTCTACAATTATTTTATCTATGACTGCCAGAGTAACTGATGGATTATTTTCACGCATTCACTGGGAATTAAAACGTTTTGTGCAACTGGTCTGGTTCATTGTAATTTAGAAATTTAACTCCGAAGTACCTGTAAATATCACAAATGCCAGATATTTTCTCCCTCTATTTTATTAGCCTACCCCAAAATATTCAGACTCTTTCAATTTCATTTTAAGAGTAAAGGAGGCTCGATCCTCAACGAAAGCGTATAGGGAATTGAGTTATTTATGGCCTTTAGCTCAGGCCGGGATAGGGTAGGGAAAAGGATACGGAAAATAATTTTTGAATTTGAATGTGTTTATGACCTTCATACATCTCATTCTAAGAGTGGGATACGGTGGGGGGAGTGAATGTTGGAAGGTAGTCGGCCAAAGCCTAGTCAGTAGGAACCATCCCAGAATTTGATTAGTATGACTAAGAAAAAAACCTAGAAAATCATCAAATAGGGTGGACGGTCGCTCGAATTGTTCCCAGGACCTTTTTATTGCTAAACCAACGTTCTACCAGCAACAAGATACGGGAAAGCGTGGGATATGGTTTAAGTAAGGTATGTGTACATCACAGTATGTGTTTGTGTACACAGGGAAAAAAATGAAAAAAACTCGGTCAGGATAATAAGCCTAGTTCGCTGGTATCGAACCCAGAACCTGCCAAATGCGAATCCAACACTAAACCAACTTTTTTAAAAATAAAATGTGTTTCCCCTAAACGGGTTCTTGTTCAACTTGTTTCTACTTGTTTATACTTGTGTGTACTTGTTCTTGCATTACTAACTACTGACAGCACAGTTTAACTCACATCCCTCCCCGAGATGGGATTCGAACCCACGCTCCTTGGGTCGCCAGACTACCGCACTAGCGAGCATGACCACCAGGGTCGGCTAAACTGAGCTACAGCCGCTCAATAACAGCATATGGAAAGAAACTGATTTCATACTTGACGAGGGCGATTTACACTGTCGTTTACAATCTGGGTGACATTAGCAACTTTCAATGCAGTATTTCTTGTACACTATTAGCTGGGTTAGCAATTTAACAGCTTCATTCTTGGAGCATTTGCTTATGCTAGTTATTGTTTGGAATGCTTGCCACACAAGTAGTGCAATCTGAAGTGATGTGATTGCTTTGATAAATTGTTATTTTTCCTTCAAATTTTGATTTCCCATCACCTTTTATCACTAGGATCGGGTCCTCTACAGGGATTTGCTGTAATTTCTTAGTTTTCATACATAATATTAATAGTTCTTCTCGGAACAATTTAGTGATACACAATTATCCACTCAATAGACCATAGAGTTAGGAATATAAATAGAGGAAGCATAAGGCTGTTTTGTTGGCGAGGGGAATGAAGCCAAGAGAGGGAAGGGACGAGGCATTTCGGCCATATTAACTGGCCCCATATTTAGAGACCCTCTTTTCCGAGTATTGCCTCTCTGAGGTGCACTCATCCTCCTATCGAAAAAGGTAATCCTCACAGTACTCGGTATAGAGGGACTCTAATGGGGCCACACAAGATGGCTGCCGATGAACCGTAATTTGGTTTCATGTGACGTCATGTATGTTCTCTCTATTTTCTTCTTAACTCTATGCAATAGACAGATACAGTTGTAGAAATATAACGTTTATAGAACTAACCATAGGTTGTCTCAGACAAGGTCATTGACTCAACCAAGGATATCAGAATTAGATGATAGGACAAAATTTAAAAAAAAACTGAATCCGAACGTACCAACTTCAGGTACCATCTTGGCGCTCACAGCCAGAATTTAGGAGAGTGTTATTTACACATGCTTTAAATATTGATATGCTAATTTGGTTAAATATATAGGCTCCTACTATTTATAATGGAACAACACAAAAAAGATTAAAACCTTTATTTTACAAGCTGTTTACTTTTGTTTTAAGTCTTTCCCACACTTCTAAATTCTGGTTATACACACCAAGATGGCATACTAACGTTGTTATGCTCGGATAAAGGTTTCTCAATTATTTTGATCTATCATCAAATTCTAATATCCATGGCTGTCAATGACGTCACGTCTAACACACTATAATTAGTTCTATAAACGGTAAACGGTTGGTAAAGATACAGTATTAATAAGTGCGAAAAAATATACTTAAGGAAACAAAACAATCCTTCGCTTAACAAATATGTAATTTACTTTATTAACAAAATAAAAATACAGTATAGTACCCTATATAGTTTCTTCAAGGGTAAATGTGGTAATACATTATTCTTCGAATTAAACACTGAAGTTTACTCAAAGACTAAATCGAAGACCAACCACTTCCTCATACGAGTTTATAGTTGATTCAATATAAGTTTATATACTGTGAAACAGTGTAAAAGTTCCATGCACGAATTATTGGTCTCCTTTAATATCAAGGTCATGAAAAATATTTTCAATTACATCTGAAACTTCTGCCATAGCTCCCATTCCTTTATCTCTACAAACAAGTGTCTTTACAATACAAGGGACTTCCTTATAACCCCATGATTTGAGAGTACTAATATGTTGGCTTGTTACAGGATGCGCCCACATTCTGGTATTCATCGCTGGACAGAATAGCAGTGGCTTTTGCATGTCCCAAGCTCGCACAGTACATGTAAGAAGATTATTACAGAGTCCCAAAGCTATTTTGGCAAGAGTATTAGCATCTAACGGCACAAGAACCATGAGGTCAGCCCATTTCCCTAGTTTTATATGCAATACAGGATCTCCTCGCTTAGACCACATGGTCCATTCATCCTTGTCTTCATACACTTTCACATCATCAACAATATCCTTTAAATCAAAAAAGTGGGACGAATTTGGAGTTACTATTGCGTTAATTTCTATTTTAGACCCATGTGGTGAGCTCAACAATCCTTTCACTACTTCAGGTACCTTCAATGATGCTACACTTCCGGTACACCCTAATAAGATATGAAACTTCTTCTTGCTAACTGACATGCTTGCCTCCTGCGCCATACGTAAGGAAACAACGCTTCAAAGATCAACACGCACAGCTATTTGGAACTATCCCACAGCTCAAACGCTAAATATCTTAATGCTTTCAATGAAGGTAAAGTGAAAAAGAGTTTTGTCCACGCACTCCCATCTAGTAGCTACTGTGTCAAGTACGACCATTGACATCTATCAAAAAGTGATAATGGACTGATCGATGTTATTACTCATTAAATAAATATATGAAGCCAGGAAACGGAGGGGACATTTAACTTTGATCGTCCACTTACTCTTGTCTTATCCAATATGGATCAAATTTTCAATTACACTTCACTTATTTTTACTTGTTAACATTGACGCCCGCAGCGGGGTAAGTTTGCTTCCCTCACTGGAATTTTTAAACTGGTTGTAAACATTTCATTTATCCATTTGATTTAAGATAAAGAATTATGCTCATTTTTCATGCAGCTGTGCTTTGCTTGCGATTTGGGCGAGTAGCAAATTGAAACACGTGTTTAAGTACGTGTTCTACGTCTAACACGAGTTTCTATTGGCTACTCATAGAAATCGCAACCAAAACACGCGGCGAACGCCTCCTAGAAAAGTTAATCTTAGGCTGTTTTTTCATGCAGGAGCTCGTTGTGTGCTTTGCTTGCGATTTGGCTGAATAGTCAATTGAAATACGTGTTTTATTGTAAGGTAAGTGAAACACGCGTTGCAATTGACTATTCACCCAAATCGCAAACAAAGCGAGCAACGCAGACTTTCATGAAAATCAGCCCTTAGTCTTGCTTGCATGTATGAGCGAAAATTCTCATCAGTAGATGAAGTTTCTGTTATTTGTCTAGTAACATTTGGAGCCCGATTGCATGGTAGCTATAGCAGCTCATTTGTCTTCCTATGTTAGTGGTTTTCCTATTAAATCTTGTAGTTAGTGATTCTGCCAGTATTTTCAGCTTGGGTAGGTGAAAGTGAAGTTTTGTAGTGTTTCTATAAAGTTTTAGGCGTAAATGTATTAAAGTTGAAGCTATTTTAAAGTTGAAAATATTTTTAAGCATTTGACATTGCAAAGACAGAAAATATAAGACCAGTTACAACCAATGATCTCTTTCTAAATACTGGACTGATTGCTGCCATTGAAAATTTCATGAATATGTGAAGCCAGAGAGCGGAGAGAACACTTAATCTCGTTTGTCCATTTCCACTCTAAACAAATATGGGTCAAATTTTCGGTTGTAACTCCGCTTTTTTACGGTTGATATCACTGTGCAACCTGTTTTTTGATTTGTGTCTTAATTCTTGAAAAAAAAACGTAAATATTGCTTGCAGTATCTGTAGAACATATAGTATACTATTATAATATGAATAACTCAGAAATTAAAACTTAAATCAAAAAACGGGCCACGCAGCATAAAACTTAGAACTGTAAATTTGGTCCACATTGGATTAGACTGGAAGTGGCCATCAAGTGTAGGCTAAATATTTGCTCTGGCGTCTATCTTTCGACACTAAGTAGTCACTCCAGTATTACGTAGAGCTCGATGGACTGACTTAAGTCTGATTTTACACTTAAGTATTTTCTTGCAATCCACCCCTGAATTGCAGAAAGATTCTTTATGTCTAAAATCTGACTTAAGTCAAACATTTAAGAGAAAAATACAAAATCACCCTTACATACTTAAGTCCAACTTAAGCTGGGAACGATTTTGTGAATTTGCTAAAATGATGTATGGAGCTATTATAGCTAAAAAAATAAAATAAAATAAAGTAAAAAAATAAGAAACAGCAGCCTCGGAGCTAAGTTCAACATTTGTGTATTCTAAAGAACACAGCATGAAATATGCGTTTTCCTTCGCTGGTTTTCCCATGTGAGATATGGTCAGCGTATTCCACAGGTTTTTTTGTTTTTGGCAGATGTTTTACGGTCGGATGCCCTTCCTGACACCTACCCACACCAGCAATCCGGGTATGGGCAATTGAAACATTACTGTGAAATGGAGCTCCCATCGAAAATCGAACTCGGGACCCCCTCGCGGCGAGACGTAAATTATGTAAATAAAAAGGGCGTGTCCTATACACCGACATACATAACAAAATGCTTTTAGATATATATTTCCATTTTGCAAGTTTCGTGCGAAATAACCAAACCTCCGCGTACTTAATATAAAACCGTCATCAGTCATCGAGCTCTTCGTAATAATACTGGAGTGATCGATTAATGTAAAAAAATAGACTCCAGAACACATTTAATCTCGAGCGTCCACTTTCAGTCTAAACCAATATGTACCAAATTTTCTGTTCTAACTAGATTTATTTTACTCTTGATATCGCTGTCTGGTCCGCTTTTTATTTATGTCTTAATTTTTGAGCTGTGCACGTACCGGACTATGCATATAATAGTTTATCCTATCAATAATATTTACATTTCTTTTAGATGTAACGGGCCGCACAGCGATAATAAGTAAAAAAAAAGAATAGAACAAAGTTTGGTCCATATTAGTTTAGACTGGAAGTGGACAATCGAGATATTTAATGTCTCCTCTGCCCATGGCTTCATACATTCATGACCGAGTGGCCGTACCTCAGTTGGTAGAGAGCTGGCTTGGCCTTTGGATGGTCCTGGGAACAATCCCAGCAAAAGATTTTTCCTCAGGCACGCCAGGCAAAGGCCGGGATAGTACCTATACTAGGTAGAACCTATTACTTTCCAACTTTCTCTCCTCCACTCTATCTTGGCCTGAGCCTGAGATGCTTAAAGGACACAAATAAATAAATCCTTATATTAACATCGATCAGTCCATTTTTTGCTTTTAGATAGAGGCCAATGTTGAAATATTTGGGTAGATTACTGACTTATGCAGTTAAACTTTTTGTTTGTATGATGCATAATTTGTTTGTCTCTTTTTCAGCTTTAAATTGCATTCTCTTTTATGCCATTGAATTGCATTTCGTTAGAAAATAAAAAAACGAAAGAGAAGACATGCAGTATAGAAGAAAAGATGAAAAAAGAAAAGAAAAAGCGAAATCATCCACTTGACTGAGTGGTTCTTAAATTAGAACTGGGTCAAAGAGTGAAATACTGACGGTTAGAAAGAAATGAAAAAAGAGCAGTCTGAATTCTGAAACCAATGCTACATAAAAGAAAAGATTTTAAAAAAGAGGAAATGATGGCTGTGCATGAACGTACAATGACCTAGTTTCATGTTAAGTGTGTCTAAAAATAGATTGCGTCATTTTATCTAAAAAAAATAATAAAGAAGGACATACAAAATAAAAGAAAGTTTTCTAGAACTATCTTAGACGTTAATTAATAATAATAATAATAATTGTAGCTCTCGCTGAGACGTAATTATTTAATGCTCTCGGTTTTAGGTAGATTTCGAAGAAAAATCTACCTATTGAGATCGGTACCATGTCATATATATACATAATAAATCACAGCCATATTCAATCCACTAGTGGATGAGGCCTCTCCCCGAAGGGAGGAGTTGGTTTATATATTTACACACTAGCGGCCATAATTTTGAAGATAATTGAACCAAATTTTATTATGTGTTATTTCTAGGCTAAATAGCTCGGCTAAGTTCGTTAATGAGCAAAATCAGTCCAAGGGGGTGGTCGGGAGAGGGGGTTAAAATTTTGAAAAAAAAAATATATATATATATCAGCCCCTATGGAGTTTATAGGGAAACTTTGTCTGCATAAATTATAGTACTCCCTAAGAAGTTTACGGTGGTGACATCAACGAGTCAGAGGTTGTGGGGGTACGAGTGAGGGTGAGGGGTGGAAATTCGAAATTTTTAAAACCATGTCTTGTGGGATATCGTTGAAAAGCTCTTGATGATTAATCTATAAATCAATAACTAATTTCTCGATAGTGCTGATATTTCGTTAAGGGTATATAAGATGGCGGGTTTCATTGGGGTTGTTAATTTTAATTGGAATATCACTGCATTCAGTTCTAATAACAAAAGGTTTGCACGGTAATTAGTTAACCTATTAAGGTAATTAGTTATCGTATTTATAATTTTATAATGAAAATAAAATGATAAAAGTATATTTACTTAAAGTGTTTTTATTCTGCACTTACCCCAATAAATTCAATCAAAAACACTTCGAAATCTACCTCAGCCTGTACGCCTGCCGAAAGGATTTTTTTTCTTAGAGCGGTTCCAGATTCGATCCCCGTGGTGGGGATCCAATGAAAAGAAAACCGCGATCATGAGTCTTTACGTTGACCACGTGATACCACAATTGAACGAAACAAGTCTCGCTGATCTAACTCACTTTATAGCTGACGGAAATCGCAAGTTCATCATCGCAGTAACAAAGGTTCGCCATTAGATTTAATCTTGGGAAAGATCTAGCCGAGACGAGACGAGACACACTTTTTGAAACTCGTGATGAGACTATAGTCGAGATGGCTCTTGAAATGTCTCGTCTCGTCTCGAAAAATTTAAACAAATATATTAGATTTGTTTCAAGGATTATTCACTTGAAATAAAATATTTGCTTTGAAAGCCCATACCAGCCTTTATTACTTCCAAACAGGGCTGACTACCCTAACCCTACCACGAGCAGGAAATACATAAACTAATTTTTTTGTGATCTTTCGAAGCAATTTTCATTTTCATTTTCTAAGTAATTCAAGCTTCGTGATTTTATTTTGTGATAGCTCTCCAGATTCAAGCACAATATTAAAAACATCGATCGAGATATCTATGCTTGTGTTAAAATCCTATCCTATAGAATTACACGTTTTCTGAATGCCAGTTTCAGTAAATAACCACTGTCTTTCTCTTTGCGAAGAAAGACAAAATCATATTAGTCTTTCTTGGTACTGAGTTTTAACAGGATGCAGGTTTTCACAATAAAATTTAGGTATTTTATTTCTATGCGTTCTCTTTACAGTGTAGCTAATAAAAAGGGACATTGCAATCCCGCTTTTCCCGCCCGTCTCTACGTATTCAAAAAAGTTAGTGTCAGGAACCACAATGTCTAAAGAGATAATTCAGGTGTCATTAGAAAAGTTTTGGCTAGACTAGCTCAGAGATGCTGGAATCGTCTCGAATGATGTAGTAGGTCAGTGTTTCCAACCCTCTTTTTAAATACATTTTTTTGAAATTATTTCCATTACGTTATACTTATCTGCACCAAAACTGGCATAGACATTGTTCTATACAGTAGAAAAAAACTGTGTATGTCTCCGTCCCCAAGCACGCAGTTGCTAGTGTTGCCAACCTATTTTTTTAATATAAAATTCAACTTTTGAAATTATTTCCATTACGTTACAAAAATGTACAAAACTTGGCATAAACATTATTTGACATAATAAATAAAATATTGGGTGTTTCCATCGTCAAGCGTTCCAGCTGTCAGTGTTGCCAACCTATTTTAAACATTTTTTTTTCAAATTGCTGCCACCGTGGTTATACCCGCATCAAACTTAACGTAGCTAAACATGTTTCGACACGATAGAAAAATAATGTGAATGTTCCTCTCACAAAAAAAAAAGCCCAATTGCTAGTGTTGCTAACCTAATGTTTGTGGCTGCTGTAAAGGGTCCTTCGGAATCTTCGTGATTGTTAGTGTAATCGCAGGGCTCACTGGTTTGAAATCAGAAAGAGAAATCTGAGAAAGTAAGTTGAACTGGCGCAAGAGGCTATCAAAAACAAGCATTTTGGAAGAAGTGGAAAAGGCCTTTGAGTTGTACCGGGCGTATTGACAAATAAAATTAACCTCTTGCTAATTTAACACTGGTTTAGTTTAGACTATAAAGAAGAATCATTTCCCTAAAGGTTGTGGCTGTGTTGTGCAGTGAGACTAGATACTTTTTACATTCTTTTCTTTAGTCCAAAATGGTACGTGGTGTCCTCAAATCTTGCAACGTTAATTTAACTCATTTCTTAACGTCATGCAATGATGAAATTTTGCATAGTGACGTAAATCGGATGACAATACAATATTCTATTGCTACTTTCATATATTTATATTTTTTAAAGCATATTTTAATATATATTTTTAATATACATTTCTTTATCCTAAAATAAATACTAGCCTGCAACGATGTTGGGTTTTGATTGTTTGCGGAACATCTTAGGATTTGGATAACAAAATATTAGTCTCAGAAAAGGTATTAGAATAGCGAAATAATTCGACAAAAATAATAAAACTTTTTAAGGACATACTTTTCTTAAAACAATTCCTACTAAAAATTAAAAAAAAATATTTGTGTTTATGCAAGACTAAAAAGAAAAGCATGAGGCGCACTCTTATATAAAGTCACTTTATAAATTCTTTAATTAGTGTGCCCTATGATTTTCTTTTTAGCCACGCATAAACTAAATTATTTTTTTACTTTTTAGTACGATTTGTTTAAGAAAAATATGTCCTTTAAAGTTTTATTATTATTTTCTTTCGAGTTATTTCGGTATTCTCATACTTTCTCTCAAACTAATATTTTGTTGTCCAAATCCTAAAGTGTTCTGCAACCAGTCAAAACTGAACTTCGTTGCAAGCTAGTATTTATTTTAGGATAAAGAAGTTAATATAAAAAAATATTAAAATATGCTTTAAAAATATATAAATATATAAAAATATATAAAAGTAGCAATGGAATATTGTATTCTCACCCGATTTACGTCGCTGTGCAAATTTTCATCATTATATGACGTCGAGAAATGAGTTAACGTTGCAAGATTTGGGGATACCACGAACCATTGCGAACTAAAGAAGAGCATGTAAAAACTTTTTAAAGACATACTTTTCTTAAACAATTCGCACTAAAAATAAAATAAATAATTTTGTTTATGCATGACTAAAAAGAAAAGTCAATTTACGAATTTATAAAGTAATTGTATATGAAAGCGCGCCTTATGCTTCTCTTTTTAGTCATGTATAAACACAATTGTTTTTTTACTTTTTAGTACGAAGTGTTTAAGAAAAGTATGTCTTTAAAAACTGATTATTAGGTAGATTTCGAAGAAAAATAAACCTATTGAGATCGGTACGATATGAAAGTACGATATATATATATTAACACGCTAGCGGCCATAATTTTGAAGATAATTGAACCAAATTTTATTATCTGTTATTTCTAGGCTAAATAGCTCTGCTAAGTTTGTTAATTAGCAAAATCGGTCCAAGGGGATGGTCGGGGGAGGGGGTTGAAATTTTGAAAAAAATTATATATCAGCCCCTATGGAGTTTATAGGGAAACTTTGTCTGCATAAATTATAGTACTCCCTAAGAAGTTTAAGGTGACACCAATGAGTCAGAGGTTGTGGGGTACGAGTGAGGGTGGGGGGTGGAAATTCGATATTTTTAAAACCATGTCTTGTGGGGTAACGTTGAAAACCTCTTGATGATTAATCTATAAATCAATAACTAGTTTCTCGATAGCGCTCATATTTCATTAAGGGTATATAAGGTGGTGGGCGGGTTTCATTGGGCCTGTTAATTTTAATTGGAATATCACTGCATTCAGTTCTAAGAACAAAAAGTTTGCACGGTAATTAGTCAGCCTATTAGGGTAATAAGTTACCGTATTTATAATTTTATAATGAAAATAAAATGATAAAAGTATATTTACTTAAAGTGTTTTTATTCTGCACTTACCCCAATAAATTCAATCAAAAAGACTTCGAAATCTACCTTAGCCTGTAGGCCTGTCGAAAGGATTTTTTTTCTTAGAGTGGTTCCAGATTCGATCCCCGTGGTGGGGCTCCCAATACAAATGTTGAGCCATGAGCTACTTTATTTAGGAAGTAGCAGACTCCAGTCTTGAAACGAAAAGAGAACCGAGATCATGAGTCTTTACGTTGACCACGTGATACCGCTATTGAACGAAACGAGTCTCACTGATCTAACTCACTTTATGGCTTACGGGAATCGCAAGTTCATCATCGCAGTAACAAAGGTTCGCCATTAGATTTATTCTTGGAAAAGATGTAGCCGAGACGAGACGAGACACACTTTTTGAAACTCGAGACGAGACTGTAGTCGAGATGGCTCTTGAAATGTCTCGTCTCGTCTCG
>JAGDQP010064977.1:0-11487 GCA_022664845.1 Lepisma saccharinum | reverse complement strand
CTTTTTATACGTGTATATATATATATATATATACACGTATAAAAAGCTGTGAAATCCGAGCAAAACACCAGATGATGTTCGAGCTTTAGGGTTGGTGGTGGTGGATTTTAGGGCCGCCAGCAGGTAGCAAATTTGCTGTATCATCACAAGTAGGTTACAATAAATATGGCAAAGCTTCCCTATGTTTCAATAAATATCTCATTCCCACGGGTGGTGGGTATGGGAAAAAATCTGCAACATGGAAGCACAGTGTCCTGGAGAGTGGTTACGATAAAGGGGCCTAAGTACCCAAAAACTCGAAGTTGGGGACGCAGCCAGCTACGGGGGGCGAGGACCTAAACGAGGCCGAGCGAGCGAGTATATATATTATACACGTACAAAAAGCAGTGAAATCCGAACAAAACACCAGAGGTGCAAAAAGTTTAGCCAAGTTCTTTAGCCCTAAAAAGGTGTGAAATGGGAGACGGATGAGCCAAGTTCCTTGGTGACAGCATGTAACAGGAACAAAGGAACTTGGCGCGAGGTGGCAAGGTTCATGATCCTCAAGCTATAAGGGTGGTGGGAATCCTAAAACCCACTACGTCCACCGCCACCAACCCTAAGGCTGTTGCCAGCTCGCGCGAAGTTCCTTTGTTCCTGTTACATGCTGTCACCAAGGAACTTGGCTCATCCGTCTCCCATTTCACACCTTTTTAGGGCTAAAGAACTTGGCTCCACTTTTTGCACCTCTGGTGTTTTTGTTCGGATTTGATATTTCCTCTCATGAACTGAACAAAGGATTATTTTACCTGCTTCATTACATCTTACGAATCGAGAAAAATAGACCCCTAAAGTTGTGAAATGTTAAACTAATCATGTGATACAGAACAAGAGCACTTGTTTTGTTGGCCAAATCTTATGATGTTACACATTTCCACTTCACTTACGAGATTAAGAAACAGTCTATAGGTTGCTGTACCCAATATCATAATTAAACTTCTTTATGTTGACTGCTAAGTCTTCCAAAATACACTGCAAATTTTGTTAACTTATTTGCTTTCATTTGTCAATCCGTAGTGGATTGGCAACATTCACGTTCAATACTAATCTCACCATTCTACTTAACGATTTCTTAAAATATATTATACGTTCATAATGTTGCCTCTCTCCTTACCGTTTTTTTATTATAAGCACAATTATGTAGTCATATTTACTACAGACATGTATAAATAGAATAGAAATCTATATATATATGCATATGAAGAAGTAAGAAAATAAATAAATCTTGCTCGAACTGACAGTTAATCTCTTCACCTGCAATGCCGATCCATTTCAGTTACGACATGAATCTAACGTGACGTTTTACTTATAAATCGAAAAAAACATGAACTTTCCTTTCTTCACGAGAAAATGAGAGATTATACTCAGAAAATTTCGATTGAGAAAGTCTGGGGGTGGGGAGGAAGAAAGTCAAGATGCTACAGTGAAAATTGCATCAGATCAACATTCAACAAGCAAAAAACAATGACTTTCTATTTATTGTCCTTGCCCTATCAGATCCCTTTGAGTTCATAGTTCTGTCCGCAGGAAAATTTAGATTGGGAGAAAGAGGTTGAAAAAGAAACTGAGAATGATAGAGGGGAGGAGAATAGCTGAGAAACAATGATGAAGACCACTCTTCCTCACACTGTTTTCCTTCATCTCGCTTTGGAGCTGCGGTACAACACTGCAGCGGACTCGTGCAGTTAACGGAATGAGTTATTTATATGTAAATTGCCTCTCATAGTGTTTTCTCCTTCCTTCTATTTTACTCCCTCTTCCCCCTTCTCCTGCTCCAGTACTCCGTATTTCAGCCCAGCTCCAGTACACCCCAATCCACACGCTTTCTCTCTTTCGAACTGTCTCCAAACCTTGAAACGGGTTGATATTCACAAACCCTGCCGTTCCTCTATCTACGATTCAGTCTCTTCACACATACACACACCTACGCAAACATAGACACACACACACACAAATACGCTTTCACACATTCCCTTTGTGAATTCCCACAATGCACACGCACACATACACACATGCAAAAAAAAAAAAAAAAGGCGAAAACCTATTCTTCATGGAAAATACAAAATGACAAGAACCAAATTTGTTAGTGAAAGATAACTGTAGACATTCTCAAAACCACATATTCACGTGTTAATGTGTGGTATTACGAGCCCAAAACCCTCTTCCACATCCATCCTTCCTGCTCGTACTGTTCACTGACTGGCGCTTTCATTATCCGTCACAACCAGCTCTCGTTCTGTCAATCACACCACTCGTTAATAATAAAATTATGTTTGTGACTCTAATGATTGGAAAATATACACAGTTGAAAACGTAAATCTCATTTCAAAAGAATATTACAGAGGCATCGAACAAACGGGTTTTGTTAGTTTTTGAACGATTCCTTTGTATTGTTTAGAGAGAAACAGAAATTGGTAATACTCTTATTTGAGGAAAATATTAAACATTTGTAATAACAAATTATTTACATTTGAAGATCATATCCCCATCTTCAATTTACGTTATTAATTAACTTTAATCACTTAGGACCAAGTTCAATTCCATCAAAATGCTCTCTAACTACATACAATTATATATAGTATTCCTTAAAGAGATTCCTTGTGTGAACAATGGTGATACACAAACATCAAGACACTTAAATTTGAGGCGGTCTATGGGAAAATAGCACATAGCCCTATCCTTTAACATTGTCTATGCGCCTTTTTTCCCCAGACCGCCGCAATTACAGAAATTTTTCAGATATAATTGAATCGGCAGTTGGAAGAACGCAATAAAAGTAAAAAAAAATGAAAATCTACTTTATGCCGGATTTGATATCTGTAAGGCATCACGCATCAATACACTACACAAAGAAAGCAAAAATACATTAAAAAATTCCAGAAAAATAGGTGTACAATAGAGATGGGCAAAAATAGCGTAGCAGCTAGTTTTTCACTGCTACTTCGGCTGAACTACTATCACTGCTACCACCAATGAAAAGTAGCTATTAGCTTAACTGCTGTTTTTCTCCGAGGTTTGCTAAAGGTAAAACTCGTTCTCTTTTTTCTAAACAAACAGAACTGCTAGCAGAACGGAACAAATGGACAGAGAATTGTCTATGGAGAGGACAACCATGACGTGTGAACACTACGTAATTAGTGGCATCTGTTAAGTGTTTGCGGAACTGATAAAAAGAGCTATCGGAAATCACTGCTCGTTGGTTGGCTTCGTGGCGTAATGGTAAAGCGTTCCACTAGAAATTCAGTGGTCCCGAGTTTGGTACTCGCTCCCCTTAAGTTTGTCTTTTTTTTAAAAAAAGAGTATTCATTCCCGTTATATTTTGAATTGCTATTGCTTAATTTATTTTATACCTTTATTTTCATTTAATGTTCTTTTGAAATCTATTCTTTTCTGTTTACGTTGATTCTGTACTCAAATATAATTCAGATTTAATAAACAAATAGTAAAAAAAATGGGTAAAGCATTGGAACTTGATTCGGTAGTCCCGGGTTCGGTACTCGTTCAGCTAAAGTTTTTTTTAAAAAAGAGCAATACTTTTTTTCTTTCTGCTTTCGAAAAAAGCTCTTCTTTTGCGATTAGACTTTTTTTACTTCCTTTTAGGTGAATACAACAATACACACTTGATAAAAAATAACAGACATAGATTGGATAAAGTCAGGTTAGATATTTTTTCTTCTTAATACGCAATGAAAACATTTATTGTTTCAAACTGTCGCAACATATTAAACTGTCAGAATATTATTGTTACGGAATTATTCGCTCCAGAATTCTTTACGCTGGCGAGAATACTGTGACGTCATGATTGTCCCTCTCCGCAAACAGTCCTAAGGGCAGTGATGTTAGAGTCCATAGATTCTGCCAGAACTCATCAAATGGGAGTTATCAAGCATTATTGTTTTTACGGTCAAAATAAATAGAAACCCTAAAACTCTACTTACAGTTCCCAATTTTGGGTTTAGACTCCCCAAACTGAAAATCCTGGCAGAATCACTGTACTGGACCAGACACATTTATTAATTTATTTTGCATGATTGAAAACATCCAAGAACAAAATCGCGGCAAACTGATAGAGATGAACACCTACTGCATCTACGATATGCTGCACCTGAAGCGGGCACAGTCGTTTGTCTTGCACCTCTGCCTCCCGCAAAATCTAACACATTAATATCGAAAAGACGCACCCCAAATGTTATTAACCAGTTGTGGATAGAGACAAATACACTTTTGCATTCCTTCTAGATCCGGGCTCCGGTTTATTCATTCCATTCTGACGTTTAATCAGGCATGTATCTATAAGTTCGTTTTGGAAGGCGACCGCAGGCTTTCGATGGAGTTCCACGGTATGTCTAGGCATGGTGTACATACAGAGTGTATATGAGCTACACTGACAAACCTCTGCAAGTGATTCCTCACATCAAAATAAGTCGTAAGTTTCTCCATTATATTTTTATCATCACGAACAGTAAGCTGATGGGGCATAGTATTGTCAAAAACTTTAAACCTTCTCCATTAGAAAATGAATATTTCAAAATTCCGCAATGTGCACGTACGGGATTTCCCAAAATAATTAGGGAATTTGGAATATCTCTGAAGATGAGGTAGGTCGTAATGAGCATGAACTAAACGTCTTCCCGTGTAAGTAAAGATGATATAGTACGTCATTCATAGCATACAATTGGGCAATGATATTCAATCTCTTTGATAAAAAATAAATAATAGTTCTTTGAAATTATGCAATTCCTATTCCTACTTGTTATGCAACCACATATTTTTTTAAAAAAGAATCGTTCGGTATATAGAATCTACTTGAGATATCGAATTAGAGCAAACGAATTATTCTTTCCTCATCAAAAACCGTCCCATTCATGCTCATTTCAAGCCATCTTTACTTCAGAGAATTTCTGAGAAACTCCTAATCCCTTTGGGAAATCCCTTACGAGCCCATTGCGAAATTTTGAAATATACATTTTTTGATAGTGTAGATTTAAGGCTTCTGACGGTACCATGCCGCATCAGCTCTACTGTTCGTGGCGATAGAAATATGAAGCTGTAAAGTTCATTTATCGACGTTTTCCGACATCCTGTATCTCTGGAACTGTGCGCATTTCCAAATTTGTCAGAGGAATTATATTTTACTTTGATGTGAGGAATCACCTCCAGCAGTTTGTCGGTGTAGTTCATAAACACCCTGAATATAATAACGTTTAACATATTATAATAATTTAGCATGAAACTGAATTTCGCTTCCCCCTCCCCGCTGTATACTTTCCTGATTTAATTGTTTTCTATACTGTTCCCTCTCCACCAGTTAATTCAAGCTCAGATAATTATATACGATCGTTTTCTAACAGTGATAGTATGAACTAAATTGCCTTAGTTCATCACTATACTGCACACATAACAGGATACAAGTAAATAAGTTAGTCTAAAATGGTGTTTTACGTTGCTTTTTTTACAGTCGGGAATAAATAACTCCTAACGCGAAATTTCTGTCAGTTGGTAGAAGGAAAAAAATATTAATTTATTACACACTTGAAGCTTTAGAGTTTATTGTACATACATTAATTGTAAATATAATTCACTTGAAGGTTTTTATTGCATTTTTCTTCATTTATCTGGTCTATTTTTTCATACTTACGTCTCACCACTTACAACTGAGCATTCATTGTTTCCATCAGTTGGAAAAAGGAAATAAATCCACCAACATTTTAAAAATTTACAGGAAGAAATGCAATATCTGGAAACTGTCTGAGCAGTACACAAGGATCAGAAGACCGTTCTGAATATTCCGCAAAAATGTGGTTTCCTTTCAATAAATATTAAAAATGTTATAGTTTTCGTTAATTTTCCACAAAATATTTGTTTTAAATTTATTTCCTTCTTCCAACTGCCGATTCAATTACAATTAATGAAAGATTAATATTTAAAATGTTATAGAGCAGATGAGAAAAAAAATTGCCATTACATAGGAGACGGAATCTAGTTTTAACGTATCAGTAAGTTTACTGCAAATATTTATCTTTCTAAATTATCAAAGAATAGAGTTGTTTTGTAAACTATCTATGCGATAAATCAGTTTAACGTTCAAGTTCATTGTTATTTTGAACGAAGTTATATGGCAGAATGAACATAGTTGTCGACTTTTCAAATAAAGATATACAAGTGACAATGACAAATAAAAAGAAAGTTCAAGGTAATCGTTTATGTATAACCCGAAATATACGTGACATAAAGAAATTCATCACGGACAAATTGACCCCAACAATACCTACAACAGTTCTCTTCTAATGTATAATGTTTTTTGAAGGAAGCTAGAAAGTTCGAGTGCATTATAATATCTCACGATTTTTCAGTTTATAGTATGTGACAGTCCAAAACTATATATATCTAAAAGTGTTAATTCAAAATCGAAAATAATAATATGCTTTCTAAATAGAATCAAAGCGACTTTCAAAATCATGATGTCATTTGACCCATTTAACCATATAAGAAAATTGAATGTTTTGCCACTAGGCCGCAGGGAATGGAACTGCACGGTTAAATTTGCAACAGTAATTCTCTCCCCTCTAAACGAAAGTCGATGCGTTTCGGAATTTTTCAAACTAACGACAAAATTAGGAAATAAAGGGAGTGGACTTTTCGTTGCACCACCCTGTATAGTAAATATTATTTTGGGCAAAGAAATTATTATCGTTATATGCGTCCATGTAAAGCTAATTCGAACAAAAGCACCAGAAGTGAAAAATGTTCTGCCAAAGTTCGCCAGCCCCAGAAATTGGTGAAATCGAGGATGGGTGAGCCAGTTCGTTCGATGCAGTGGTGGAGGCAGGATGTGTTTCCTCCTCGATCCAGTGCATTGCGAAGTGTGTGGTTGAAGTTTCCTTTTCTGTACCAGTTTAAGTGCTGGTTTAGTTTAATTTCTTCTAATTATTCAGTAGTATGTCACTACATAATAAGTCATCAATAATTCGAAGAAATACGATTTCTATAGACTTACATGCATTACCAGAGAAACCCAGTAATGAGATTACATAACAGAATGTGTGGGAGCAGTTGACCATTCCAGCTAGTGACAGTTTATCATTTGAACTTAATTATCATTTCAAAAAAAATATTTTTGAAACTTGGAAACTCTACATTGGTGAACAAAGTGTTAAAGACAGTCATGGAGTTCCACAATTTCGCATAAACAATATAGTGACGCCATTGCCAGTGGTCAAGAAGCAACCTGAGATTTTAACAATAAGTGTCGGAATAATTCCAGTGGAGGTCAGTGACGCACAAGTTAATACCCTCTTCGCTCAATATTGAACAGTGACAAGGTCAGTCAAAATTAACCATGCTCAGAAGTTACCCTACTCATTGTGTAGTGGACGTCGTTTTATTTTTTTTTTCTGAAGTGGATAAGCCACTGCCATGCTTTACCATAATATATGCCCATCGGGTGCAAATATTTCGCCTTGGTTTAAATAGCGAAGAAGCTTCTAGTGAACCTAGTGTTACTGAAGTCAGTGAAACACATAGTTCAGAGCCTACTTTTCAGTTTCGTCCGGAAGAATTCCCTATTGTACGTAGTGAAAAGGCAAAGATAGAAAGTTAAAACAATTTTGAGTTAGAGCAAGTCCAGTGCAGCTTTTGGGCAACACTGATTCTTCAGAAGCACGTAGTGAATCCAAACACAGTATCAGTGCAGTTTTTTAGCAAGATAATGAGCAAGAATCCCTCCCAACCCTCCCTTCTCAGTCCGATGCAATAGATGGAGGAAACGAATTCGTGGCTGACAGTGTTATCATTAGTGCTAGTCAAGGTCAATCACCCGTTTCTTTTTTTACAAAATAAGAGTATACGAGATAATAAGAGTATGCACATGTTACCTATAGCCGACCTTGAAAAGAATGTGATACAGGGTGATGTGGTTGTTGATTCTCTAGTGAATGTTTATGCCCATGACATTACTGATTCCACCGAGCAAGTATTAAGTGATTGTGACAAAACCAGTGGTGAACAAGCATCGCAACAACGGGTAGATAGTGATACTAATGAATATAAGCAAGTAAAAGTTTTGTTTACGTCTTCCGGTTCAGAATCTGTAGATTGTCTTCAATGTAAGAGACCGTCAGTGTCTGCTTCTCAGTTTTGTGAATTGCATATAATCAAAAAGAGAAAGAAAACACGAAGAAGCAGTCGTATTATCAGCATTCAGAAAGCAGTGGTCTCCACTGATTTGGTACGGCCCTCGGAGGAAATAGGTGCGTTTAGCGACTTCGTAAGCAAAAGACCCCTTTGAGTTTCTTTACATGTTACTTGTATTCCGTTTGTTATTGGTGATATTTGAGCAACCTTACTGTTTTCTTTTGTATTTAACTTATGCAATATCATCGCCAGTAAGCAATAACGTTATTTACTGTGGAGGGTCTAATTTTCCTGGTTATCCAAATGCAAACTCTTAAAGTGAGCTCTTTTAATAATGCTCGAGCTAGCAATCATGTTACGTTAAATAATTGACGTCGATTTGTGTACGAAGAGAATGTTGATGTAGTGACTTTACAAGAAACTATAAGCTACGAGACACAAATTTCGAATCATCAGGTTATTCACAATATAAATACGGAAACAACAACAGGTTGTTCAATCCTCATTCGCAATGACATTACTTATCAGGATGTATTTTTACACAAATATAGTCGTGTTATTAACGTGCAAATTAATAACTTTCACGTTTTTTGTGTATACTTACCAGCTGGCACGCATAATACGCACCTGAGGGAAACGATGATACCTTGTGATTTAGCGCTTGAAATCCAACGTCGTAACGGTGATTATGTAATAATAACATGTGATTTCAACACAACTATTAATAAGGAGGATTCCTCCTCAGGGCATAATATAAGCAAGGAATTAAATTCCTTAATTCCAACATTTAATTTAGTAGATTAATGGACACAACAACATGCATCCAATTTAGGAGCGAACTTTTCTTTTATAATGCTGGTTGGTCTCGAATAGACATGCAAATATGTACTAGAGCTATGGTTCCTTCTTTTAAAAATATTAAGGTTATTCCGTTAGGTTAATGAAACCATAGATGTTTGGTTGCCGCTTACACTTGACCAATGGGCAAACATTTTGTGTAGAGTTATTATTGGAAGCTGTATGCGCAACATTTATTGAATGTGGATTACAATCAACAAATTATCGCTTGTATTAGCAGGTATAGAGTGGGGTATCTGATACCTGGTCAACAACACAGACATTGGATCATATTAAAGCGTGATATAAAATGTTATTCTATTGAATTTTCAAAGTTAGTTAGTGCTGAAAGCAAATATCAATTAGAATATTTATATCATATATTGTCGCGATTCAATAGACTTGTAGCAGAAGATCCCACTCAACTTATAAATGTTAAGATATTGCAAGCGGCAATCCAATTGGTTCACTGTCGGCGATATAGTGGCATTATTGTGCGAAGTAGGCTTAAGCAAGTAGTTATTAACGAACAACCACAAAGATCATCTTGTTAACGAGCGTAAAAGGGATAACGCTCAATGTATAAATAGTTTTAGCAATACCAATGGGGAAATATTTATGAGCGCGGACCTTTATACTCCTATCCGATTGAGGCGCAGCTCATCCATACTGTAACCACCCAAAATGGGTCTCGTAAGGGCGGTGGTTACAATGTGAAACCACTTATTTTTTACTGATTAAGCTGTTGCGGGGCAGCAGCTACGCGCTGTAACCACCACATTTCGTTCACTTTATGCTCAGTAGAGGTCATTAGTTTCTTGCAGGGTTTTACGACACAGAATTGGAAGTTTATTTTTAACTTTTGCAATTAGGTTACTGACGTTTGCTATACTTTTAATTATGCCTTCTACATTTCTATGTGATTCTCCTTACGGCATATAATATTCTCTTTTCTTACATTGCAACGCCAAGTGTTGATAACAGAATAGCGACATTCAGGAAATTTCAGCAACGTAGATAGTAATTAGAGATAAAAGGGTGGTTTCAGTATGTAACCACTGCCCCATAAAGTACTGATAGTTGTAGCGCTGAGTCGGTTTTCTTTCGTTTCCATTAGTTTGGTTTTCCATTATACAAGTGTGGTGGCAATTTGTGGTGTACTTAACGTTTCTGCCCTTTGTGTCTACTACAAAATGTCACGTGGCTTGACAGATAAAGAAATTACGAATATTTTTGAAGACGATATTCCGTCAGGTGACGAAAGCATTGTTAGTGAAGACGAATTATGTAGTGACGAAATAGGTTTGATTGAATCTGATGAAAGTGATGCAGTTTGTGGTAGTGTGCCACCCGTCGTTGACGAGACATTGGAATTGATGACACAGAAGACGATGCGCCAACAAGCACACGCGGATGAAGGTACAGTATCATGGAGTAAAAGAAACGCTTCTTCGACCATTCCACCATTTACAGGACAGTCAGGAGTTACAGATTACGTAAAGAACATTAGTTGTCCGACACCATATAAACTATTTAGTTTGTTTTTCAGTGATGAATTAGTAGACATGATCGTATTTCAAACTAATTTGTACAGCACTCAAATGGGCAAACCATTTATCCCAACAAATGCAGAGGAAATTAGAGTATTTTTGGGAATACATCTTTATATGGGAATAACAAGGAAACCTAGTTACCGTGATTATTGGGCAAGTGATCCAGACCTTCATAACGAGTTCATTTCACGTCTTATGACGGTGAAGCGATTTAGCTTTCTGTTGAGTCATCTGCATCTAAACGATAATTCAATGCAGCCACGTCACGATTCACAGAATTTGGATAAACTGTACAAACTCCGTCCGCTAATCGATAGTTTGTGTAATTCATTTTCCAAATGCTATGGTGCTCATGCGGAAGTAGCTGTCGATGAATCCATGGTAAAATTTCAAGGAAGATCCTCGTTGAAACAATGCATGCGAGATAAACCCACAAAGAGAGGTTATAAAATTTGGATGCTTTGTGATAAGTCCGGTTATAACCTGAAATTCCAAGTCTACACCAGTAAAGTTCGAGAAAAGAGACCTGAAAAAGGGCTTGCAGCACGAGTAGTGGTTGACTTGACTAATGAAATTCAAGGGAAAAATCATATTGTTTATATGGATAATTATTTTTCTTCATACGCAATATTCAAGGAACTAAAGGGAAAACAAATTTTTGCATGTGGAACAGTGAAGCCTACGAGGAAGGACTTTCCTAAACTGCAAAGTGACAAGGTTTTGAAAAGAGGCGAGTTCGATTTTCTGGTTAGTGGTGATGGAATTTCTGTATAGATGCTTGTGCTTCATTTGAAATGTTCCATTGCGTTTGAGGAAAGGTAAAAACTGCTTTCAGGAATACCACTCGTAAACCAGAAGAATAGTAGCTAGAAGAAGATATTGAGTTTTTTTTTATTTCTAATACTTAATTATGGAATTTTTTTTT